>MU105660.1:50486-254526 GCA_012274485.2 Sinapis alba | reverse complement strand
TTAGGTATGTCGATGATTGCTCCCACTGTAGCCATGAATGTTCTTCCAAAGATCAAAGGCATCTCATGATCCTTGCTAATCTCAACAACTTGAAATTCAGTATGGAGCATACAGTCCCCTACTTGTACAGGAAGATTTCGAATGGTGCCATAAGGGACTGCTGTGAAAGAGTTTGCAAAAGCCGGAGTCATCAGAGCAGGCTCAACATGAACAATGCCCAGCTCGTCTATTAGCCTTTGATACAAGATTCACACAAGACCCAGATTCACACAAGACCCAGATTCACACAAGACCCAGTTTCACAAAGAGCTTCCTTGAATTCCACTCCAGCAATGGAACATGGAAAAGAAAACTTTCCAGGATCATCAATCTTAGGCAATACTTTCAGTGATCGTCTAGACAGTGCTCTGGTATATAGGGCCTTAATCTCCTCTTGAGTTTCTCTACAGTTTTTAAAGAACATGAGCAATGGACGAATTTGCCGAACATCTTCGAACGCAAACTCTTTAGGAAGCTTTCTCACCATCTCGTTAAATCCAGCCAGTTGCTCTGCACTTGTGGGATTCATCTGATGTCTAGGTGGAACTGGATAAGGAACCTTAGGAACATAGACTCACACTGGTAGAATCTAAGTAGGCTCGTCGGGACCAGTCACTTCAGAGCTAGCAGAGTGCTCTGTTCTTTCTTCTGCGCCGGAGCAGTCTCAGCAAATGGCTGCTCCATTTTATTTTCCTCAGACCTCTCACATCTCAGCTCTACTACATTACAGTGTTGGGCCTTAGGATTTTTATCAAGCAAGCACGACGGGAAGCAAGCACGACGGGATCGAAGCACGAGGAGAAAACCCGAAGTTGGCTAAAATCGCTAATTTTGGTATTGTGCATTTTTCGAGGAAGCCGGAGGCTCGGGAAATATTTTTCTCCAAGTTCAGAATTCTTTTGGAGTTGATTAAAAATATTCAGTACATCAGAACGGGAGCGGAAAATTAATCGAGATTGATCGTGGGTCGAAAATTCACTAGAAGGATCAAAACCAGTTAAATGTACCGAGAAGCTCGAGGTGGCTTGATCTAAGGGATAAGAACGTGGTGGCAACTGTCTAACCAGCTGAGTGTCAACAGAAGCTTGAGGTGTCGCCATGCATGAAAGCAAGACATGCGGTTTGACATGTAGAAGCACGAGATGTCGATGTACCTGCGACCGAAGCATGTTGATCGACATGTGGGCGATGTGGTGTCGACTCGCATGCAACCAACACATGCATCAAGACATGTGGAGGTCTTTTTGTCTTCTGTCTAACAAGCTGAGTGTCTACCGAAGCACGACATGTCACCGTGCATGGAATCTTGACATGCAGCTGGACATGTCGCCGCGCATGCAACCGGCGCATGCGACACGACATGTCGGAGCCCGTGTGTTGCCTTGCATGGAATGTGGGCATCTAACCTGACAAGTGGGAGGTGGTGTGTCATCCAGCATGTTACCCATGGCATGCAGTCCGCCATGTGTGCGCCCGTGTGTTGCCGTGCATGCAACCGAAAGCATGCGGTCTGACACACTGACGCTCGTGTGTCTCGTTCTCATTGGCTGCAGAAGTCTATATATACCAGCCACCCCCTTCATTTCTACTCATCCCATTCCACACCGAAGCAATTTTAAAACGTGGCTGGAGAGAGAGAGAGAGAAATAAGTAAGGTTCTTTGGAAGTATAATCATTTCCGAACACCGATATTCTGCCCGGGAAGTTCCAAAAGACTATCCAGAAGCTAAAAAAGGTTCTGCTCGAGTTGAGTTCTGTCCAGACTAGTATAAGGGGAGGTTCTGTCCAAGTTAATATCAGCCTAGTCCAGTCCACTCAAGTCGTCCATTGGGTTTTGTCCAAATCCTCTCCGATCAACTAGATGTTATCGGCATAGAACACTGTGAGTTGGCTTGTGTGAATTCCACTTGGAATTTAGGTAGTTTTGTGAGTTGGTATTGTTTGAATTCCACTTGGACTTTAGAGTAGTTTTGTGAGTTGGTTTTCTTTGAATTTCACTTGGAATTTAGGTTAGTTTTATGAGTTGGCTTGTGTGAATTCCATTTGGAATTTAGGTAGTTTTGTAAGTTGGTATTGTTTGAATTCCACTTGGAATTTAGGGTAGTTTTGTGAGTTGGTTTGTTTGAATTCCACTTGGAATTTAGAGTAATTTTGTGAGTTGGTTTTGTTTGAATTCCACTTGGAATTTAGGATAGTTTTCTGGTTATGCTTAAGTTCCACTTGGAACTTAGTATAAATTGAGTCTGCATATAGAGTAGAATTCTCACATTATTGCATGATAGAGTCCTTAGGGTTATTTATTAAACCGGACTCAGCTTAGCATGGGCTAAGATGAGATGAAAAGGAATTAAGACTGAGTTAATAACCTGACTAGGACTAGGGTGCATCATGTTTTATATTATGGCGTGTTAATATGGTTGAGTGCAGGTTCCCGTTATCTTTAAAGATAGTTTCATAGCACGAGCCTAAACTATCTAGGTAACGGTTTGATTAAGTAGATTGCTTGTTAGATTAACTAAATGCTTGCTTGTTTAGTTAATCTTGTTGATTGAGGTTAGTCAGCTCTTGGTAAGGGAGTGACTAACTGGTTGAGTTATTTAGTGTTGATATTGTTGTTTAGTATCTTATATAGTAGTATTAGTGTTCGTAAGCCATATAGGCCGGACTACTCGTGTTAGTAGTTAGTGTCGTAGATTCTTAAGTGTTGTTAGGATAGTGTGTCGTGTGTGTTCCCGTCAGTATGTGCGTAACCCGCCCATACCAGCCTTGTTTAGGGGTGATTAGTGTTTCCTCAGCCTCGTACCCAGCAGGTTTAAGGAAGTCCCTTATTCGCTGGATCGAAAAGACTCAGAGGGATGAGGTCATGGCTTGTGGCTGAGTATTACACGACGGTGTAATGTGTCAGTGACCTGAAGGACTGTGGACTGTCGCGCGGTGACCCGATGGACTGTAGGCCGTGGTCGGTTGAAAGTTCTTTCTTCTGGCCTTTGTGGTAGGGAGATAGGATATTGCTCATAGTGAGGAGGAACACGAAGTCACCAGGGCCCAGGTTAGAGTGTTGTGTTGTGTTAGAGTGTTGTAAAGGGTTATGAACCATAAAGTAAGTAGTAACACCGATATACGGTGTTATGTGTTATGTATTATTTTTTTGAGTGTGATTGTGTGTGTGATTGATTATTGTCGATTGGTTGTTTACTTGTTTTCATGCAGTGTCCCGTTACTTAAAGTTAGATAATGGCAGGAGGCTGGATCTAACTTAGCAACGGTTTGTTTATTTAATGTTGGTTTTGATTGATTGTTTGGCCTTAGCTTTGATTGCTTGCTAGGGTTAGATTGATTGTTATTTTGGGTTATCTAGTTTAGTTACTAGGTTGCGGGTAGAGGCCGCCAGCTCACTGAGTGACATTAGGTTACTCATCCAACTTCGTTGTCCTTTTTGCAAGTAGTTTTAGGTAAGGATGATCGGATAGCTTGGTGCTGGACGTTAGGACCGCCAGAGTAGATTTTCATGCCTTTCATTAATAGGATTTTGATAGTTGATGTGTTGACTCGATTTGGCATTAGGCCGGTCTCAGTCTTGAATTATTCTATGTATGAATATTTTTTTTGAATCAATAAAGTATTTGTTTTTCATGCGCATCGCGAGTACTCTGATATTTGACTAGTCCGGTTATACACAACGTTAGGTTTTGGTACGGGTTGAAAAGCCTTAGGCCTCGATCTAACGGACCCGTTAACTCTTGGTACGGGTTGCAAAGCCTTATGCCTTGATTTAGCGGGACGAGTTAGTGGATGAACTGGTCTATGTTGTGGAGTAAGTTCTGCGACTCTGATCGGATTGTCCCTAGCCTGTCACGTAGCGCTTCCGGACCATGGTGTTGGGTTGAACGGTCAGTCATGTTCTTGTTTGATTGTTGGTTGGCCAGTTGGCTCTTTCATCTCTAACCCTGGGTGTTAGTTGGTCTATCGGTCATGTTCATGTTTGATTGTTGGCCGGTGGATCGACCATAGGTCTAGATTGGTTCGGGGGTGTTACAGGCGTGATTAAGATAGGCGTGGCTATCTATGATAATGGAAGGCACATGAGTTACATCATCAAGTGCAAGGTAACCGATTTATGTTTATTATTGGTTTATGATTCTGGTTCATGTAGGATCGATCATGAACAAACATGATGCGGTCTGGGCGACAAGGGGCCGTGATGTTAATCACGGATTCAGGACCCTGACAGAAGGGGCAGATCATTGCTGATCTAACTCTTCCATGTTGGATGATAGTTAGATGATATTCATTTGGATAGTGATCCATGATGGATCATGTATTGTTGTTGGGTTTGATTATGGTGTGAACCATTGATCCGGCCTATTTAGGAGTCACATGGGAGTCCTAGTATAAGGGGAACCATGTGGAGTGCAAGGTCCAATTCGTCTGGAACCAACAGCAAGCAAAGGAGATGAGTAAGGCTAGTACTTGTTGGAATGGACCACAAGTATTGAGCTGGTGTGTTTGTACAAGAAGACCGTGTGTGATCTGATCATGGGCAAGGATGGACGACCTGATCCTTAGATGATGGATCAAGGTGGCTGATCTGATTTATCAAAGGATGCACCGGTTGTAACAGCAAGACTGATCGGTTTCATTGGGACATGGTTCCATGGCTGGTTAGGTATGTGCGAAGACTCCTCGGTTCTGAGTCATGTGGGGTGGTTGGTTGATTGACTTGGGATCTGATGGGAATTATTAGTCCATGAGAGGACTTGGCTCAAAAGGAGCGTACTCCTAAGACATGGAGGCACTGAACCATGGCCTTGTCCGGACTGTTCATGGTCGAGATCTATATGGTCTGAATAGATTCATTGGATTTCGATTATGGGAATCTCTTAGTGGAGATTTTTCAGGAATTTTAGTGAATTTTAATTAATTTTTGGAGCACTTCTGGAAGTGGCCAGAAATGTACCTATGACTTCCCAAAGGTTACTTAGTCTTTGGGGATGGTTGGTTGAGTGACTAAGTACCAAAGGGAAGGGTTTATGCAGGTATAAGAGAGATGTACGAGTAGACGGGGAGCTGGGCGAAGCTACCTCACAGATCGGTCAGCTGGAAAAGAGTAAATGGAACCTCAAGTGAAGTGGTTCAGCTCAGTTAGCTGGATGAGCTAGCTAAACAGCTAAGTCAACTGGAAAAGAGTAAATGGAACCTCCAGTGAAGTGGTTCAGCTCATCTAGCTGGATGAGCTAGCTAAACAGCTAAGTCAGCTGGTACCGATGAGCTAACAAACTCCGTGGATGTGGCAAAGGTATGATTTAGCAATTACTTGGATAAATTAGTAACTTGCTAATGGTTAGGAGAATGGAACCTCAAATTTGTATGACTAGATCCGTGTCAAGGATTGGTCTATAAATTAGTAGAATGGTTAGGAGAATGGAACCTCAAATTTGTATGACTAGATCCGTGTCAAGGATTGGTCTATAAATTGAAATGGTAGTTAAGTGAACTGACCATGTCTTAGACGATCAGACCGGATGAGTTCTTGATTGGGTTAGATAAGATTATTCCGCTGCGTAGTGTTAGTAATGATCTAAGTTAGGAAATGACTAAGGTAGTCTTTAGCTAAGATCTAAGTAAACCCTTGCCTTAAGGGTAAACTATAAAAGAAAGGTTGAAAAATTAAGAAGTTCGGTCTGGAAGTGGACCGACCGACGTGAGGCATCAACCGTTGCCTAGTCGGCCGGGTTGGGGTCTTACAATCCAGCCCTAGGGCAGGGACAATCCATGGGTCAGTTTATCCTGTCCTAGGGCGGGGACACTTCACGACCCAAAGCTTTCTCAACCAAGCCATATGAAAACTCTTGAAGTCCTGATCAAACGGGCTTTCATTTTGTCTCAATCAGACTTGTCATTAGATTTTTACGACAATAACTGCAAGACTTGTCTTTCGTAAAAATCTCAAGACTCATCTTTCGAAAAAATCAAAGTCCAAATGTTCGTATAGAAAAACAAACGGTTAACTAAACACCAACGTCGTGACCAATCATCCACTTACCGTTTATCTTGGACGAAATGGTAGCTAGCCTCATACGAACAGTTGTTTCTCCGAAAGTAATCAAAAAAATAGCTAAGTCATAAAACGGCCCGAAAAGGGTCCAATCACGAGAACAGCCCACTTACAAATGCTGAACAAGAAAGAGGCCCACTCGTTATGGCGGTCTTCTTGTTTTTCGAAAAGGTAAATGGAAGGGACAGATAAACGTCAACGTTCCAGATAAGCATGAAGATCGAGAAGAAAAAGGAAAAATTTCGCAAAGGATAAACTCAGATAAGGGGAACTATGGAGAGACACCACCGACCTTGGATGGATACAACAACAAGACTCAAGACAAAACACAAGGGACATAGATTTTTGTTAGATTTAAAGATTCGTTAGAACTTAGGCGGCTAGACTAGAAAAGCTGGACTTAGAACGTTTTCTGCTTCGGTTCTGCGATTCTCATTGTTAGCACTGCTCTATTCGGTCTTGTCTTGACAGTACTCTGTAATTCAATCCTTTTTCATCAATAATAAACGCCTTAGTGCAAACCTTCATTGATAATTTGTTGTCTCTTTCTCTTCTTGTTAGTGTATTTATGTAGATAATCCGGACCTCAAGGAAAGTAGGTTTCTCCTTGATTTCTTTCATTCATAAAATCGACAGTGCGAATGTTGGTTCCCACAGTTTGGTGCTAGAAGAAGGGTGGGACGGATTCTCTAACACTAAAATCATCAGACGATCAGAAAGCAACATGTCTGATCAAACATACAGCAATATCGTTTTCTCCAAGGAAAGAGCAACGGCCGACCAGGAAAAAAAATTGCGACGACCTCCTTGTCATAGAACGGACAATCGCAAATATCAATGTCGCAAGAGTATTAGTCGACACCGGAAGTTCGGCTGATATCCTCTTCAAAAGTACCCTCCACAGAATGGGAATTAACCTAGCCAAAATAATGGAAAAACCAATCCCGTTTGTAGGATTCTCGGTGGAAGCAACTATGACTCTCGGTTTCATTAACCTTGCAGTTTAAGACGCAAGCATTACAAATGACATAGAATTTCTAGTTATCGATCGCCCTGCATCTTATAACGCGGTTGTGGGCACTCCATGGCTAAATTCTATGCGAGCGATCCCATCAACTTCCACCTATGCGTTAAATTTCCAACTCCCCTGCGGAATCGGAAAAATCTGGAAAGATCAGAAAGTATCGCAAGTCTGCTTCGCCGCAGAATTAAAATGAAAAACCTCAACGGCTGAGAATTCTCTTAAAATGAAGAAAAAGCCAACTCATGTCGAAAACGACCCAGTACAAGATCCAACAGAGATCTTTTGGCAATTACGGAAGGAGGAAGCCCTAGAGGAAAATGCGAGCCAACTTGTGAGCCCGTGGTCTCAGTGTGTCTCGACGAATTGTTCCCTGAACGATGTGTTGAAATCGGTGCTAACCTCTGCGATCCATTCAGAGAAAAACTCATTGTCTGCCAAAAATAAAACTTTCACACATTCGCTTGGACAACTGAGGAGATGCCCAGGATCGATATTAATATAAGATGCCATGATCTCAACGTAGATCCAACCTTTAAACCAGTCAACCAAAAAAAGACGAAAAATGGATCACAAACGAGACACTGCGGTAAATGACGAAAATGAGAAACTACTCAAAGTAGGATCCATATAGGACGTAAAATATACAAACTGGCTCGCAAACCCCATCGTGGTAAAAAAGAAAAACGGAAAATGGCGGGTCTGCGTTGATTTCACTGATATCAATAAGGCATGTCCTAAGGATAGCTTTCCTCTACCACATATTGACCGTCTGGTCGAAGCAATGGCAGGAAACAAACTCCTATCTTTCATGGACGCCTTCTAAGGGTACAACCAAATCATGATGAACCCTGATGATCGTGAAAAAACCGCGTTCATTACAGACCGAGGAACTTATTGCTACAAAATAATGCAGTTCAGACTTAAGAACGCGGGCGCAACCTACCAACATCTCGTGAACCGTATGTTCTCTGAGCAACTCAAAAAGACTATGGAGGTTTACATAGCTGATATACTCGTCAAATCCCTTAACGAGCAGGGTCACGTCGTCAATCTACAAGAATGCTTACAGCGGTTGAACCTTCATAAAATGAAACTTAACCCGCAAAAAGCCGATTTGTCGTAGCATCAGGGGAATTCCTAGGGTACCTTGTGACGTACCACGAAATCGAAATAACCCAAAGCAAATTGATGCACTAATCAGAATGGCCTCCCTGAAGACCAAACGAGAAGTGGAAAGATTAACTTGCAGAGTCGCTGCACGCAATCGTTTCATCTCACGATCAACGGACAAATGCCTGTCATTCTATGAAACTTTGAAAGGGAACAAAAAAAATTGATTGTTCGGAGCAGTGCAAAAAAGCTTTCTAACAGCTGAAGGATTACTTCGTGACTCCTCCGTTCTCGCAAAACCCATAGAGGGAGAGCCCTTGTGCCTATACATAGCGGTATCGGCAACAGCAGTGAGCGGCGTCCTGATCAGAGAGGAGCACGGCAAACAAAAGCTGACTTTTTATGTAAGTAAAACATTACTGGACGTCGACACACGGGTATCGGCATATGTCTCACGTCTCCGACCGGAGAAATCTTAGAATAGTCGTTTTGACTGGAATTCCACACCTCAAAAACTGAGGCTGAGTACAAAGCATTCGTTGCAGGCGTACGACTGGCTCATGGTCTTAAAATACGCAACATACATACCTACTACAATTCCCAGTTAGTCGCAAGTCAGTCTATCGGGGAATACGAAACAAGGGACGAAAGAATGGATGCAAAAACTGGCTCAAGTTTTTGATCGATTCGCTCTAACAATGATCCCCCGCTCCGAAAACGCCCAGGCTGATGCTTTGGCATCCCTAGGCTCAAGTTCGGACTTGGGACTCAAAAGAATCACTCCCGTCGAATTCATTGAGCACCCCAGTATTGGGCCACCCGTCATCATCAACTTGATCCAAGCAATAGATGACGACGTTGTGGAAAATGATATCCAGCCTGAAGAAGATGCAGAGTAGTCCTAGTATGGTTGCGATAAACCAAGGCTGGAAACTATCCGCCCCTACATTTTAGACGCAACGCTCCCATCCGAAAATGGGCCGCTCGCAAGGTCAAGACCCAAGCCGCACGATACGTGTCAGTAGACGGCAAAACTTACAAATGGAATTTTCTGGCCCACTCATGACATGCACGGAGGGTGATAAAGCGAGAAAAATCATGGAAGAGGTGCATTCTGGATCAAGCGGAAATCACTCTGGCGGAAGGTCACTTGCAGTCAAAATTAAACGTCATGGTTACTATTGGCCAATGATGATAAAAGACTGCGAGAAGTTTGCACAGAAGTGGGAAAAATGCCAAAGGCACACACCAACCCGCGGAGGTCCTATAATCCATCTCTTCACCATATCCTTTTATGTGATGATCGATGGACATCGTCGGTCCTTTACATAACTCGAAACAGGAACGTTTTCTCCAGGTTCTAACTAATTTCTTCTCAAAATGGGTCGAGGCAGACTCATACGCCAGCATCCAAGATGTCCAGGTCAAGAATTTTGTATGGAAAAACAATGTTTGCCGACATGGAATCCCATACAAAATCGTAACGGACAACGGATCATATCAACACGGTTCAAAGAATTCTGCAAAAAATGGGAAATACGAGTGACAAAATCAACCCGCAGTGTAATGGCCAAGCCGAAACCATAAATAAGACCATTTTGGATGGACTAAAAAACGTTTAGATCCCAAAAAGGGCCGATGGGCAAAGGAGCTTGAAGGAGTCTTCTGGTTGCATCGCACAACCCCAAGATGAGCTACGGGAGAAACTCCCTTCTCCCTCATATATTGGAAGATTCCAGTAGAAGTCGAGTTGCCCGGAGTACGCAGGAGATTGCTCCCCGAACAGGAACACTTGAACAACGCGATGCTATTGGACGATCTCGACCTCATTAACGAGCACCAGATCAGGCGTAAACGCGCATTCAAAACTATCAACAAGCAGCTGTAAAATATTATAACTCGAATATACGCAATCAAAAGTTCCGAGAAGGCAATCTTGTTCTTTGCAAAGTTTTCCAAAACATTGCCGAACGAAATGCAGGAGAACTGGACGCAAACTGGCAAGGGCCGGTATAAACTTATAAAGGTAGTCCGACCAGGAGCGTACGAAATCGCTAACATGCAAGATCTCAAGATACCAAGAACCTGGAATGCAATGCACCTCAAAAATACTATCACTAACGCATCTCAGTGCACTGAACTACGAGACAACTTGATCCCTGAAAGTAGTACGTAGGCAACTCGTCGAACAACGAATTCAGCTCCCCCCCTCTCAAAAAGGGGGGGAGTGGATACATATACATACACTCGTATACTTTCATGTTTCAAAACAATTGTTCCCATAAACGCGTATTTTTTTAAATAAAAAAAAATCCCATAAAAACGTTTCATCAAAATTCTCTCATTGCATGAAAATCTGCAACCCACAAAAATGTTTTTTTAAGAAAAGCGGTATGCTTGCGCAAACGGTTCTCGATTTTACAATCAAACCAAAAATATCATTCTTAAGACAAGCAAACTCAGATCACCCGAACAGGTTCAGACCAAACATCTGGCCCAGTCGGACCGTCCAACCTGGTCTGTCCACCTGACCTGGTCAGAAAATCCACCCTGGTTGACCCATTTGACCCGATCGACCCATTTGACCCGGTCAGACTTTTCTGTCCACCTAACCCTGTCGGACCACCTGACCCGGTCAGACCACCCAACCCGGTCGATCTACCTGACCTGGTCGGACCACCTAACCCGGTCGGGCCATCTAACCCGGTCGGTCTACCTGACCCGATTGGACCACTTGACCTGGTCGTATTATCCAGCCTGGATTGACCAAACATGACCCGGTCAATACACCCAGGTCGGATCATTCGCCTCGACAAAACCCTCTGATCTACACCGACTACTCAGCCAAACTCAGGTTAGAATCAGACTAGTCAACCAGACCGGATTGTCCGACAAGGTCAACACCAATCAACAAGACCAATTGGCTGGACCGACCTTCGGGTCAATCCTGACCCAAGGATCATACCTATCCATCTAGACACAACAGACCGTCCCTCCTCTATCCCGGTCGGATCCGTCGCCCATACCAACTTTTCTCAATCTTTAAATCAATCTAACTCAAGTCTCGACCAAAAAAAACACGAGATATCTATACTCTCTAAACTCAAAAAAATCTGATTCAAATACCATTGGAAAACGAATGCGAGACGTCCCTGAAGTCTTCCAAAAATTTATTCTAGAAACAGTCCATCCGCAACTATAAACGAAAAACAGTCCATCCACGACAATAAACGAAAAACAGTCCGTCCAAGACTATAAACAAAAACAGTCCGTTCAAGACTATAAACGAAAACAGTCCATTCACGACTATAAACAAAAAACAGTCAGTCCATCCCCGACTATAAACGAAAAACAGTCCGTCAACGAATATAAATGAAAAACAGTTCGTCCCTGACTATAAATGAAAACAGTCTGTCCACGACTATAAAAACAACTTATTCATCTAATTGGTTCTCTAAGATCCAACACATGATAATAACGCTATAAAAGAAATCAAAAATTTTGGTCAGCACTTCCAAGACAAAAATTGTCCGGATAGATGCTTAGTTATGGATCGGTGCAAGTCATATAAGATGAGAACTCATTGCCGACTTCAGTATCAAATGGAATCAGGTCGAAACCGAAAACAGAATACGTAAGCCGAAATAGTCACCGCACCACCTAAAACCGAAAGTAAACTTAGGTCTTGCCCTTAAACCCACCGCGTTGGTCTCTAATTATCTCAAAGGCATAATATCGAAATGATACGAGATTCCTAAACTATGTCTCTTCGCTTACACTTGCACTTTTATGAGACTCTTCGGAGGTTTTCGATCACTCTCATCTAAAATCAACGACAAGTGTGACGATCTTCGAGAATCACATGTGAGTTGAAAACTAACATTCTTCTTCTCAATAAAATAGAAAAACATGACTCAATTCAAAACACGCATTGTCATTAAAAAGAAAGAGCTGCAACGCGGCAGGGATTCAAAACAACAGATGGCCAGTCCCGAAACCTAAACATGGCCAGAACAAACAAAAGAAAACTAATCCACTCCGGGTAATAACATCCTTACTTACCCATCTCAACTGAGAATTCACCTTCGCCCATAACCTTACCAGGATTCACCACCGCCACTTCTTCGCCTCCTCCCATCGCATCATGCGACTCTGCCTCTGCAGGAACACTTTCCATGGAGCCACCAGGCAAAGGAGGAAGGATGCAATCAGACTTCAGCTCGGAAAATATCAAATCAAACTCTCCCTTGGCAACAGTCGGATCATTCCTACGAAAGGTCGATCTGGCTTCTTCGTCGGGGTATCCCCCCTCGAAGCAATCTAAGCTCATCAATGCTTCCTTTTAAAATGGCTGAAGCAAAATCCCTCTCATGAGCCACCTTCAAGGAATCTAGCAAATCAGCAATCTTGGATAGGCGAGCTTGGGACTCAAAGTGAAACTCCTCCGCTATCTCTGCTCTGATCCCCCAAATTCCATGGCTTGAAGAGCTCTTCAATCCCTGAATCCAATGCCAAAGATGACGTACCTGGGACGCCTTTGTTTTCTTATCCTTCTTCACCCTAAGTAGCGAACTAGCAGTCTTTCCCAGATCCCTCTCAAGCTCATATACCCGAATCTCCAACTCGTAAATTTCATGTGAATGAGCATTGTCGATAACTTGGAACCTTGCCTCATGCAATGACCTTGGTAAAACTCGATTAACTAACCTCTGTAAAACTCTTAAAAAAAGGGCAAGGGACAAACCTTGGTGCAATGTCAAAACATCGGCCCAGCAGGAGGGGCTCCTAGCGGCAAGGGATCAACATCCACGCTCTTGACACATCTTCTCTTCTTGGATGCTTATGTACCAGGGCAGGGTCTCTTTCGACCCTTTGGCGCGATGGCTACAGTAGCACTGGGAGCACGTAGCACCAGGTAAAGATCTTTTTTTTTGCCAAAGGGGTCGGAACGAAGTCAGTGGGTTGATCTGTGTCAGAAACAGTGACCGGTGTGGTAGACGAACCCGTTGGTTGGACAACAAACTCGTAATTTGGAAACACACCAGGCGACCCTCCACTTTTAGAAACTGCCGTCAACACGGGTTTGGAAGCATCCAAGAAGAGGAGACCGGTGCTCCCAGTGCTACTCCAGCAATCGCGCCAAAGGGTCGGAAAAGGCCCTACCCTGGTCTGGAAGCATCCAAGAAGAGGAGATGTGTCAAGAGCATGGGTGCTGGCCCTTGTCGCTAGGAGCCCCTCTTGCTGGGCCGATGTTTCGACATCGCACCAAAGTTTGTTCCTTCCCTTTTTTAAGAGTTTTACGGAGTTCCTAATTTGTGATGTCTTTACTTCTTCCTCTATATGCAGTTTGTTTCATTGATCGATGGGATGGATGATCAATGATTGTGGATCCGAGATCGAGCGTCTCTCGAAAGAACTTGCTGAGTCAAAAGACAAATTGTCAAAACGCAAAAAGAGACTCCAAGTTATTGACAATGCTCATTCTCGTGAAATCTACGGGTTGGAAGCTTGCATCAGCAAGCTTGAGAGAGATCTTGGGAAGACTGATAGTTTGTTGCTTAGGGCGAAGAAGAACAAGAAGTCTAAAGCTTCTGAGGCATGCCGTTTACAGCGTCAGATCAATGGAGTTGGGTGTTCGTCAAGCCATATGATTGAGAAGATTAAATTTCAAATAGCGTAGGAGTTTCATGTTGTGTATCAAGCTCGTTTATCAAGGATGGGTGATTTTCTAGATTCCCGGATGGCGGTCCATAAGAGGGATCTTGTTTTGGCCGTTTCCAAGGGAAGCATTGATGAAATCAGGCTGCTTCAAGGGGAGGACGCCCCAACCTTGCCGTTCGAAGAGATCCGATTTGCCGCTTGTAGGGATGAACTGGTTGTAGCTGAGGGGGAATTTGACGCGGTTATCGCTGACTTAAAGTCTGGTTGCATCCTTCCTCCTTTACCCGGTGGTTGATATCGCTCAAATTACCGTAAGCGTTTGTTTTAACTCTCCAGAATAAGAGTGTCAGCTGTAATACTTAAGGATCAAATTCACAGGGAGCGTGGACACACAATAGATCTCAACAAGAATGTGAACTAAGCTAAGAAAGCAATGATGAAAGCAATAAATAATAAGAATGTAAACTTGATTGATTTAAAAGGTTAGGTATCAGGTTTAGGTAATCAGTTTGGTAATTGCAAATTACCAAGGATGAACTATGGATTCTACAACTCGATTTCATTAACTTTGGACGGCAACTTTCGCATCTAATCCAGTTAGTGGCTAAGTCTCTTGTTGTTGCTCTTGTAAATCGACAATCGATCGAGTATTGATCGACACTACTGAGTGTCGATCGACACTGCCTTGGCCAAGCAATACAATCAGATCGTTTAACGTTCATTAGGTTAAACATAGATATACTCTTGTACGTTTCTAGCAACCTAACTCAAATGAATATTATCAGGGGTTGATCTACTCTCGTAGTTATCAATTATCCTAAGCACAATGATATAGGTAGCTAATCTAGATACTAGCGTTAAGCTTACTTAAGATGAGAGAATCTAAATTCTTCCTAGCAATTTTAGCAATCACACAAACATCAATACCACGTTAACCTTTAACCTAATAGGGTAAACTACTCATACGTGATAATGGGAAACATCATAATCATATATGAAATGAAGATGAAAAGAGAAACAAAGGGAGTTCCAACAATTTCTTAAGAGATGATCTTCTCTCCTAAAGAACCTTAATCTAATGAATGTAAAAACGTATCTCTCCTTGCTGCTAACATAACAAGGGGTTTATAAACTAACAAAGTCGTCCTAGGACATTCGAGAAACATGAATGGTCTTCGGTCTTTTTTATAAGTCTTGAAACATAAGCCTAGCCCATTTCTGCGTAGGGTATCGATCGCCACCAGGATGATGGTATCGATTGATACTCCCTCCGAGTAACAGCTCCAATTGCATGTTTCTTTGATCAGCTACGGATTCTCCACTCCTTAGCTTTCCATAAAGCTCCATAATCACCATTTTGCTCCATATCATGCCAGTACCTAATAAAGTTCTAATATAGCTAATATAGATACATAATAAACACTAAAACAAATATATACTAAGGTAGAAATCTGGTAAATTCCTTAGTATATCAACTCCCCGAGACTTACCTTTTTTCTTTCCCTCAAGCAAAACATGAGTAGTCTTGTGAAAGGTTTGAAAACGTTGGGAATTCATCAGTCTCAAGAATCACCACATTCACCTTTCTCTGTTGCAACCACATCATAAGATATTTCTATGTACTTTAGCACTAGCTTTAGCAATTTACCATACCATTGACTTACCAGAAACATCTTGAGATACCCCTCTACTGACTTCATTTCTTAACATAAAATAAAGTGCAGACTTTATCTTGGGAATACCGATCAGAGGACACATAGACTCAACTCAAACAAGCTATCATGGAGTCTTTTCTAATTCTTATCTCTCTTATCTCTCTTCTCTAAATCTTTTTATTATATATATATATATATATATATATATATATTATATATATTTTATTTTTTTTCCTTTTACTTTCAAAGTGTAGGCGAATAATGGGGTCGCATGAGACACTCCTACCCCTCGCTCTGCCACAATGTGTGATCATTCCTTCAAGAATTGGAATAATGGGGTCGAGGGAGACACTCCTGCCCCTTCGCATCTCTTGGGAAATAATTTCATCTTTTCTTTACTTTTGTATATAGAGACTAGAATACAGGAATCATAACAGTAGACTTTTACCTTCTAGACTCGCAGGAGAAACCCGATCCAAAGTATACAATTTCCCAAACAAGCAGATAGAATCAATTAGGTTAGAAGTCAGCTTTGGTTCCTTCAAGAGTTCTTAGCAGTTATGGATGTTACAGGTTTGTCACGAATCACTGCAGCTATTTCCACTTAGTACCTTTATAATGGTGCTGGAGAATGCTTAGTTGGCTTTCTGATAGTGTTGGTAATGATTGTTCCCTTCTTGACTCTACAAAACTTTTTGAAAAACTTAAACAAATACTCAAAATAAAACACAATATCAGCAACTACCTCCCCCAGACTTAAATTACACTTTCACAGTGTATTCAGTCAGATTTTGGTTGGAAAAATTAAATCATATTGAGAGATTTAACTTAGAAAGTTGAAATACCTGTCTCTGGTGTGAGTATCGATCGATAGTGATCAGGTGTCGAGCGATTCCTCTTGTTTTCAGACTTAGCTGGTTATTTTTTTGGCTAAAATTAAGAGTAGTACGAAAATTAGTAAAAATAAAAAAATCTAAACTCTAAAAACAGTGGGTTGCCTTCCACTCATCGCTTATTTACAGTCTTTAGCTTGACGTTTGGAGGTTTTGGATAGCATGGAGGTAGTTCGATACTTGTTGGGAAACATGTATCTACGTCTTCTCTGCTCATTTTGAACAAGTTGCTCACAAAGCTTTTTATGGCTTCATCTCCTATATTTTCGTGCTCTTGCCGGCGCTAGATGATCCTATGAGTGTAATCAACCTTCAGCTGCAGCTCTTCCATACATTTGCTCAACCATCCAATACTGTTGGTTAGAGGAAAGTAATAAGCATCTATGTTGGTATAGAGGTTGTTAATCTTCCTTTTATTTGCTGCAACAGTTTCATGAATCATGTCATCAACTTGATCCTTGTTGTAAGTCTCTGGATCTGGTTGGAAATGTGTCATGGAATGATCTCCATCTTCTTCATAGTGCTTCTGATTTCTGGGTAGACTTAGATGACGACCACCAAGGCTGTCTTCAATCTCCAGTATGTCTCTAATGTCTTTCTCAGAGACATTTATTATCCTCCCATCTAAGGCTCATGCATTGCCTTTCTCGTCCCTATATATCCCATAGTCATCTGGTAGAATCTCACCAAAATGGCCAACTTGTGTCGAACTCGCCAGGGTGTCGAGCAATGCTCCCATGGTGTCGATCGACACCGTGTCATCCGGTTCCTCCTTTGGCTCGAGATCACAGTAGCAGCCTGCTACTAGTTCGGGGTCATCTTTTTTTATTTTTTGAATATATGTTAAATTTACTCAAAAAGAAAAATACACAGTGTTTGCATCAAGTGCTACAGAGATCAAAAGACTGGAAATTAAAAAAAAACAGCTTCTTTTTCGTTCTTGTATCATCGTGTAGCAAGCCACACCCTTATACTTGCAGCATACTCCCTCCGTTTCATATTAGTTGTCGTTCTAGGTTTATGCACACAGATTAAGAAAACATTTAATTTTACATATTTACCAATATCAACCAATAGAAAAATAAAGTAAAAATATTACCAATAAATTTTGCATTGAAAACCGAAAACGACACTTATTTTGAAACAAAAATTCTACTCTAGAACGATAAATAATTCGAAACGGAGGGAGTATGTAATATCCCCCAGACTTTGGAAAGAGAGACATTTGTTGCGAATTTTCCTGTCTAACATCTTTACAAACGCTAAGTTCGGGGTCATCTTCAAACTTTGTGTAGGGCCTCTTTGTCTTAGGTACACGTGCTGGGTTATAATAATCTGTCTCACTTATCAGTGTCAGGTACAACCTGCTTATGTGCATATCAACAACAGCACCTACAGTAGCCATGAAGGTTCTTCCTAGTAATAGGGGTGAGTTCCAGCCAACATCAATATCCATTACATGAAAATCAATAGGGACCAGGTCGTTACCTACTTGCACTTGGAGGTCCTTCATAACACCTCCTGACTTTACCTTAGAACAGTCTACAAAAGAGAAAAATCCCCAGAAGGCTCTATTTTGAGACTTAGCTCCATTGCTAGATACCTTGGCATGATGCTGGCAGGTGAACCAGTCTCAACAAGTCCATTAGGATAGCATGCCACTAACAGCCTAGTTCAACAAAGTCTATTCTCGCACAGAACCTACTCTTGTAGTTGTCCATGTCCTATCATCGAGATTCTAGTTAGCTACTCTAGAATGCAAGTATTAAGCACAACTCAATTGATGGATATTAACTTAACCTAGCAATCCTACTTTTGGGCTAATCCATGATTGCTATCATTCAACACTAAATCTAATTGATAACTACTCAAACATGATCTTTGTCACATAAATCATATATGAAATAGATATTAAATATAAATTAAATAAAAACCAAAGGAGTACCATGAGGACTCTGAAGGAGTTCCTCCTTTCTCTCCTAACCCTAATATAAAATGATAGAATAATCTAAAAATTACTATGCTCTTTCTAACTATGTCTTCTCAAGGCATAAATATAAAACCCTAAATTTAGGTAAAAACTCGTCCATGGTATTTTCGTCATTCTGACTTGGGCTTTCAAATCTGCTGTCGTCGATTCTTCTCCTCTAAATGCTCCAAAAGCTCCAAGTTTCTCATGTATCTCCAAAACGTTCTTGGACCTTTAATACTCTAAAACATAGCCTAAACACACATAATAGACCCTAAATGGAGCCTACAACATGGCCTAAAACTAGTAATAAATAGGCTATATCAACTCCCCCAGGCTTAACCATTTGCTTGTCCTCAAGCAAACAAAGTCTGTGAAAGAGGTTTTGAAAATTGGAAACTCACATGATATCTAAGTATAACTATCACCCTACTTTGTTGCAGCCACATCCTATCAAGTCAATCACAGAGAAACTTTACGTACTCTATCCTACTATAGCAACCAAATCCATTCTACCAACAACTTAGCAAATACTAGCTTGACTTGCTCTACCGATCTCATTTCTTTGCATAAAATAAAAGTGCAGGCTTTACCTTGGGAGTATCGATCAAAGGAAACATGGATTCTTACCTCTGTAAGTATCTGAACAACTAGGTACAAAGTCTTCTCTAATCCATTTCTTCCCTCTTTTCTCTCTTCTCTGGATCTCTTTAGATCTCAAACTTAATGGACAATGATGCCATCTTATTTTTGATTTTCTCTTCTTCTTTTATTTTTTTCTTTTTCTTTTCCTTTTTGGGCAAAGTTGTAGGCGAATAGTGGGGTCATTGGTAATTTACCTACACCTTGCTTCCAACAATGTGTAATCATTCCTCCGAATTAGAATAGTGGGGTCATTGGTAATGTACCTACCCCTCAGCATCTCGGGAAATCATCTTCAATCTTTTAAACTTTTAAATAGATGCTGAAGAGATAGAGAGAAGGGAACCAACGGTACAATGACTTGTACCTACAGACTTGCAGAAGAAATCTGATCCGGTGTATACCAACCCCCAAAGCAAGCAAATAGTGTCAGGATTAGTGTTGGAAATCAGCTTCGGTTTCTTCAAACTTTCAAGCAGGTGTGATAAAGTTGCAAGATGATTCACTTTGGTATCTCTAGTAATTTCTGCAAACAACCTTCTAAGAATGATGCTAAATTGTGGTTAGTCAATAATAAATCTTGATCATAGTCCCCTTCTGACTCAATAAAATTTTTTGAAAAATTATATATATATAGTAAATAAAACTCAAAACAAATTAAATAGCGTTAGCAAACCTCTTCCAGCTTAAATTACACTATCCCCAGTGTAATCCGTTCCGGATTGGTTTAGGAAAAAAATAAATCAAGTTTCGAGAGAGGAGCTAGAAGGAGTGATCTATATCGCCATATGGCGACCTGGGAGCTGTACTCGTCGAGCTAGAAGTTGTTTGTCGAGTCTTACTTGTTTCTAGCGTAAAATCTCAACGGCCACTCTGATTGAGACGAAATGAAGATTATTTCGATCGCGACTCGAAGAGGAGTACGAAGAGGACGCACAGGTAGTCATATGGCAACCCAGGCTTGGCGATCTGAGGTCTCCATATGGCGACCTGGACTGTGCAAGTCTAGGCTGCCATATGGCGACCTGGACTGTGCGAGTCTAGGTCGCCATATGGCGACCCGGACTGTGTGGGTCTGGTTCGCCATATGGCGACCCGGGTTATACGGTTCAGGTTGCCATATGACAACCTACACTATGCTTGTGCGGGTCCCCATATGGAGACCCGTGCCTTGAGAGTACGGGTCGCCATATGGTGACCCGCGCCTTGTGAATGCGGGTCACCATATGGCGACCCATGCTTTGTGAGTGTGGGTTGCCATATGGAGATCCGTGTCTTGAGAGGGCGGGATGCCATATGGCGACCCATGCTTCTCAAGTGCTGCTCGCCATATGGCGACCCGTGTTTGCAAGGTTGGATTCGTCGTATGGTGACTTACTTCGTGTGGCTTGATCATTTTTTGAAAACATTCGTGAGACAAATCTTTGGAAGAAGCTTTTTCCGAGGACTTGAGCCGTTGATCTTGTCGTGACCAATTTTGACCCCAACAATTAGGCCCCAGCTCGCTAGGCCGTGAGCGTTCAGCGTGAGGCTCTAGCGGGTGATCAGGCTAGGTGTGCAAATTAGACGGAATCATTGGCCGAGAGTCCGAGACTGAATAGTAACATTTTTTGCTTATAAATAGGTGAATTAGTATTGAATTTTTTATTCACTTACTCATTTTCTTCAAGGTAGAATTTCTCTCTCTCATTCTCTCTCACTAGTTTTTCCCTTATTTGAAATCCATGTCTACAAAAAAGAGAGCTTCTAAGAAAGTGGATACTCATCATATTCGTCATGACGATGCTCGAGATGAAGAAGAGGTTATCCCAAAACCCGAGTTTGTTCCGCATTCGGTTGATCTTGGGGAGGCCGAGGTGTATTGGGCTGCCTTATGCGAAGGTTTGACCCCTCCACCTGAGGGGAAGTTTGTCGGTGTTTGCTGCGAGTTTTCCGAGTCTGCTCTTCAGCCAGCTTCCCATGCTCTACCCAGAAGATGTTTTCCTCCTCTTTCGCCATGGGTTTATCGAGCAGGTCCTCTTGAGCTCTGTGTCTCCTTCTCCTTCATGGATGCACATCCGCGTCTTGGTCCAAAGGCTCGGACTGACTGTTGGAATCCACGTTAACACGCTCGATTTCCCATTCCTCTTTGTCTTCTTCCAAGGGTGGAAGATCGCTTGGATTGTTACATGCGGACACAGGAGTGATTTGGTCCAGATCTTGTTCCGAGCAATTTTCTTGCACGTTCGCAGACCGATCCAGAGGAGTCGCGAAATCGAGTCTTCTTCATCGGACCTTAGTGGTACCGCGAGGAAGGACTGCTCGGGTTCTCGCAGTTAGGGTTTCAACCTATTTAGCGAGAGATCCCATGAGATTACCTTGCTCTTCCGTCTTTTTTTTGTAGGCGTAGATTATATTTTTCATCTCCTCAACCACCGCGGTGTTGGGCTCAGCGTTAACCCCGGAAATGTTGGTCGCATGAGTGTTGTC
The DNA here is from genome assembly GCA_012274485.2 of Sinapis alba. Lineage (NCBI taxonomy): Eukaryota > Viridiplantae > Streptophyta > Magnoliopsida > Brassicales > Brassicaceae > Sinapis > Sinapis alba. The sequence goes on along the minus strand of MU105660.1, from coordinate 233,009 downwards.
AACGTTAACACGACTCGAGTCGTCATGAGGCTTTTGGTTGCTGATATCGTTGGCTGACATGCTTGACTGGTCGTTCTGTGGTTGTTAGAAAGATCAATCCGTAGTATCCCCCTCCTTCTACCGCCAAGCTGTGGGAACCGAAATTCGCACTGTCGCTTTCCCAGGAGATTCCGGATAATCTGCTTAAGACCATACGTGAAACAATCAAATGATGAGAACAAACGAATAGCAAAGAATTTGAATATAGTAAAGAAGAGTAAAAGAGATCTTATTCTGAGTTTGCGTTTAAATGTTTACAAGTAAGAAAGAGTCTTGGCCACAAGAGCTGTTGGCGAGATCCTAGTTCTAGTAACCTAAGACTGCAAATCCCTAAACTAGTAGTAGCTTGATATCAAAAACGGAAAATAAATGTTATTGCTCTAAGTTGCTAAAAGTTTTATGTCTTTGCCTTCAGCCCCGCCTTCTCTTATATACTCGTGTTCAAGGCGGTTTTACGCTTCCTTTTCTGCGCCTTGTCGAGTTTATCACTTTGGGAATATTCCCTTTTCTCTCGATCTTCATGGTTATCTTTGGAAACTTTGCATTTATCTTTTGATTTCTCAATGTTTATCTTTACTTGAATAAAGACAAGACCGTTGTAACAGAACTGGGCTTGGTTTCGTATGAAATTGTAAGTGGGCTTTTTAGTTGCATTTTAGGCCTCTTAGGCCATTTTGCTGACTTTTAGCGTTATTTTTGTTTTCTCCAAAACCGTTTTTGATAAGACGTCGACTTCAAGCAGGAGTTCAAACTTCTTGTATAGCTTAGGCAACTTTGGAGTTAAGTCAACCGTTACCATTTTACACGATCGGTTTGAACTTCATACAAAAAATGAGTCTTCGCGGTTTTTATCATAAAGTTCCAACAGTAACTCCGATCGAGACGAAACAAAAGGCATTTTATCAAGTTTCGAGAGAGGAGATAGAGGGAGTGATCCAGGTCGCCATATGGCGACCTGGGATCTGTACTCGTCGAGCTAGAAGTTGTTGTCGAGTCTTACTTGTTTCTACCATAAAATCTCAATGGGAACTCTGATTGAGATGAAACGAAGATCATTTCGATCGCTACTCGAAGAGGAGTACGAAGAGGAGGCACATGTCGCCATTTGGCAACCCAGTCTTGGTGAGCTGAGGTCGCCATATGGTGACCCAGTCTGTGCGAGTCTAGGTAGCCATCGCTATATGGCGACCCGGACTGTGCGAGTCTAGGTCGCAATATGGCGACCCATGTCGTACGAGTGCGGGTTGCCATATGGTGACCAGTGTCTTGCGAGTGTGGATCGCCATATGGAGACCCGTGTCTTGCGAGTGCTGGTTGCCATACGGTTACCTGTGCCTTGCGGGTGCGGGTTGCCATATGGCGACCCGTGCCTTGGGAGTGCGTCTCGCCATATGGCGACCCGGACTGTGCAAGTCTAGGTCGCCATATGGCAACCTGGAATGTGCGAGTCTAGGTCGTCATATGGTGACCCGTACTGTGTGGGTCTGGGTCACCATATGGCGACCCGGGTTGTACGGTTCAGGTTTCCTTATGGCAACCTACGCTATGCATTTGTGGGTCGCCATATGGCGACCCATGACTTGCAAGTACGGGTCGCCATATGGCGACACGCGCCTTCTGAGTGCGGGTCGCCATGTGAGTGCGGGTCGCCATATGGCGACCCATGTCTTGTGAGTGCGGGTCGCCATATGGCAACCCATGCCTCTCAAGTGCGGGTCGCCATATGGCGACCCGTGTTTGCAAGGTTGGACTCGTCGTATTGTGACTTACTTCTTGTGGCTTGATCGTGTTTTGAAAACTTTTGTGAGCCAATTCTTTGGAAGAAGCATTTTCTGAGGACTTGAGCCGTTGATTTCGTCCTGACCAATTTTTGACCCCAAAAACAAAGTATGGTGATACTTATTCTTAGACATTATGTGGGTCTCCGCTTTTGAAAACCTCTTTTACAGGCAGACTTTGTTTGCTTGAAGACAAGCAAAAGGTTAAGTATTGGGGAGTTGATAAGGCCTGATATTTACCACTATTGTGACATGATATCAGTCCTATTTAGAGTCTATTATATGTGTTTGGAGTATGTTTTAGAGTATTTTAAGGTTTAGGTATGTTCTGGAGAACTTTGGTGATTCTGGAGATTTTAAGAGATGTAGAACTGCGTAGATGCATAAGATGTTTAGTTATGGATGGATACGTTCTTACGGTGCGATTAAGCTGATCTTTTGACTTTAAATAGATCTTTGAGTTAACTTTCTAATGCCACCAGTTTGAGGTGAATCAGAATCCTAAAGCCAAAGTTATGCATGTTTTACTGTAGAGTGGTATATCTGCCTCGCGAGAGGAATATGTTGAGAAGATGAATGAGTGTTGATCGACGGCACAGCCTTAGTGTCGATCGACGGTGATACCAGAATACAGGCCCTACTTGTTTTATGGCCGACATAAGCCCAGAAGCCATCACAAATTACAAAAATGCCCTTAAACGACTTAAAACCCCATTTATATGTTTTCTAAGCCATTGTTGACGGCTATGCTTACAACTTACCAAGTTTTCTTTTTTATTCATTGTTCTAGGGTTATGAGAGAAGGGAGGAATTCCTTCAGAGTCCTCCTGGAACTTCTTTGGTTCCTTATATTATATTTATTCCTTTCATCTATGATTTGTGTGACAAAGATCATGTTTGAGTAGATCTCTTGTTAGGTTTGGGTTTTACTAATGGTATTGATGGATTAGCCGAACAATAGAATTGCTAGGGTGATTATTAGATCTAACAATATAATTTTATTTATTGCGTGTGTTCTAGAGTAGCTAACTAGAACTCTGATCATAGGATAGTTAGGCGCAAGCAAGAGCATGGTCTACTACTATAATTAATCATGTTTAGCTAGGTTGCTAGAAACAAACGAGAGTTGATTTAGTTAATTTGGTGAACTCAATAGACCATCGATTGATGCAGGATGATTGCCATCGATCGACGGTCATTCCTTGTCAACAAGCAAGAGCTGAGACATCGGATATCGAGTTCTATGATTAATAACCTTAGCTTTTATTCTTTATAATCCACTTGCCTGAAACCCTAGATCTAGCTATTTATTATTATTGTTTACTTACCAATCAATCAATTATCTGCTATAGTTTATTTACTGCTTATTAATCTATTTGTCTATCTTAATCGCGACTGTATTTAGTTTATTGTGTGCCCCCGCTCCCTTTAGATTTGATCCCTAAATACTACAAGAGTAGTTTGTAGGGTTAATTTGATAGAGTTTCCATTGAAATACATAAAAACTTTCTAGTCAATCCTCTTCTGCTTTCAATCAATACTTGCCATTTCACACGGTCCTATTGATTCTTAAAATAGGTGTAGATCATTGCTCAGTTCCCGGTTTTGAACGACACCAATGCGAACTGCCAAAGGACATAGAATTTCCGACTTAAAAGTACCCTTCTTGAAGCTTCTCCTACTTCACCACTTGGAAAAAAATCATCATCCATAATGAAAATCACGTGGTGCTTTTGTCCAGCCTCTCCTTTTCATTTAATCAATGATTCATGTCTCCTCACAGCTTCACTAGTCTGAACCACCTGAGTCTCCAACTTCTTCACATGTGTGCTGAGAGCTTCAAACTTATTATTCAGGTTGGTGTAGACAACATCTATCTTTCCATTGAAATCCAATGTCAGATTTTGATGACCCTCAAGAACCTTACTAATCATGCTTTCTATCTTGCTTTCTTGAGTTGATGGTACTGGGTTCTGGTAAGAAGAGCTACCATAGCTAATGTTGTTGTTGATGTAGCTCAAGGGTCTCTAGTACTACGAACTCTGGTTGTAATAACTCCTTCGACCAGTTCCATAAGAATATTTGTTACCACCCTGATTCTCAGACCTTTGATTCTATAGACCGGTACCACTGATGTACTTCAAATCCTCTCCAAAGCTAACCTGCTTCATGAGAAGCTTATGAACAATGTCCAGGTTTGCATTAACTTCAACCATCTGCTCATTTCCTAAGATTGCAGCCAATTTCTTCCTCTCAAAATCAGTGTTCTTGGTACTATTGCTAGACACCAAGTTCTCAATAAGTCTCATAGCTTCTGGATTTCTAGTGGTGAAGTTTCTCTCACTAGTTTATCTAGATCCATCTGATAGACCAATGTGATTCCTCTAAATATAGGTCATGGTTTGGACAGTCTCTCTGATATGACTTGAATCTGATCCATGAGCTTTTGAAAGATTATGCAGGCTCATGTTTGAATGTAGCAATTGTGTTCCTACAGTCCTCATATCGTGCATCATCAAAGAATTAATGCAGGAAGGCATTTTTTATGTCAGTCCATGATGAAAGAGATCCTGGTGGTAGCCGCCTAATCCAATACGAAGCATCTCCAGAAAGAGAATACTTGAAGAGCTTGCAGAGAAGGTAGTCATCAAGGACTCCATTGGCTTTGAAAGTAGACACTAGATCCTCAAACCTCTCCAGATGTTCCATAAGATACTCCTGTGGGTGTCCATGATATGGTGTCTGCCCCCACAAGTGTAAAGTATGCAGACTTCAGCTCAAAATTGTTCCTCTAGAAAGCATGAGGACGAATTGCAAATCCATTGGCGTAGTATTGATCTGAACGGTTGTAATCAGCCAACATTTTGGGTCAGCAGCCTGGACATTCTCATCAGCTACAACCTGAGCACTGGTTGCAGCATTCTCTGCATTAGCAGCTTCTAGAACAACTACTTCAGGTTCATTGATTACAGCACCCTGGCCATAAAGTCTCTGACCTGCTGAATTACGAAGATGACCTTCAAGATCATGCATGTCCCCATGATCATCCCTTATCAGCATAAGTGTCACAACCATGTTGACTTCTCGCGGGTTGGTATCGATCGATTCTGGTCCAGAGGTACAGGACATTGCTCGTTCACAGATGTCGATCGACGAAGAAGTGGTGTCGATCGATTCTAGACTAAACCTGAGTTCTAGTTGCGGATCGTGCTTTCCAGTTGTGCAAGGTCTGAGAATAAAAGTTCTTTCTCCTTGTTGCTTATAGTACTGCTAGACATACACCTGAAAAACAGAGAAATTTCTTTTCGTAAGTAACTAAAACAGAAAATAAATCTAGACTAAACGTATTAATTAAGTCTAAAGGTGAATTCAATGCTCCCTGGCAACGGTTCCAAATTTTGTATCGTTCAAATTAACCTAGAGCAACTTTCTCTCTCAAATAAGAGGTTCAGCTGCTTCTTGACCATGGATTAGAGCCCCCTTATCATCAAGTCTCTAACATTTTGCATTACGAAGATGACCCTCAGGGTCAAGCAGGTCCCTATTCTCATCCCTTATCAGCACAAGAGTCGCGGCCATTGTTGACTATTTGTGGATTGGTGTCGATCGATGCTCGAGAGGTGTCAATTGCTTCTCACGTGCAAGGGGTTTCAATTGATTCGGTGTCAATTTCTTCTCACGTGCAAGGGGTTTCAATTGATTCTCAATAGGTGTTGATCGCTACTCGTGCACAAGTAGTGGCGATTGATGCTGCTCTTTCTCTTTGTTGCTTCTAATGTTGCTTGGAATGTGCCTGAAAGGAACAAGAAAAAAATATTATGTAAGAAACTAAAAAGAAATAAAAAAACTAGACTAAACATATTATTCAACTCTAATGGCAGATCAAATGCTTCTCGGCGATGTCGCCATATTTGATGCAAGCTCAAATTACCCTAGAGTTTACCTTCTCTATCAGATAAGAGACCGGATTGTAGTACTTATGGATCAAATCCACATGGAGCGTGGGCAAACAAATCAAGGTTAAACTAGACAAGTAATTTATAAAGCAGTAAATAGTTGTAAACAAGTAAATCTCTGGTTGTAAGATATATGGGATGAAAGCTAGACATTGGATTTCAGGTTATTAGAATTATGAGTTACATATGCGAATTGTGTGTGATGAACCGTCCTAGAACTCGAATGCGATTGTAAGATATCTAGCATTCTCTACGAGTTTAATCAGATGACTAAGTCCTATCTTCCAGCTCTCACATGTGAACAAGAAACGAGTGTCGATTGATACCATAGAGTGTCGATTGATACTTCCTTAGGCAAGCATTAATCTCAGATCTATTTGTTCACTAGATTAATTGAACCAGCTTTCGCATGCGCCTAACAACCTATCTCAACAGAATTATTATAAGGTTATGAACCTGCTTTAGGAGTTGTCAGTTATCCTAAATTCAGGGTTTTAGTTTGCTATACTCTACACAATTAGTTAGATCAATTCTGTGAAAAAAATACTAATAAATCACCCTAGCAGTTTAATGTATCATTAATTAATCTAAGCCCTAATAAATCAAAAATCCAACCAGGTAACTACTCATATATAATTAAGCAAGGCATAAAGAATAATTGAATAAATTGCATAAATAGATAGAGAAAAGAATAGCGTCGTTCCAATACAAATATCTAAAGGAGTCTTTGATCTTCTATTAAAAAGTCTGTAAATAAAACCCTATATATTATGTTATTTAAAAGAAGTCAAATATGTGCTTGTGGTGGCTGCTGTAAAACCATGCTAAAAATTATAAAAATTATGTAAAAAGCTGGCTAGGGGCATTCTTGTAAATTGTGGGAACATGTGGCCAAAATCGGTCTTAAATTAAGCTGGCTCGTTTACTCGCACGGGTGTCGAGCGACACTAAAGATGTGTGTCGATCGACAGTTCTTCTGAATCTTGACTCTGACTTCTGATTTTTTCAACAGCTACAAATTTTCTCATCCTTAAGCTCCAAAATGCTTTGTAATCTCCACAACACTCCAAAAAATGCTGGACATTAAAACATTCTAAAATAGACTCAAAACACATAAAATCGACTCTAAAATCAGACTTATGACTTGACCAAACTCATAAAAACCATGCCATATTAGGCAACAGCACCAAAACTTAATAAGTCAGGTTTAACCCGATTATCTAGTTGAAAACGCACAAGGTCAAAACCCATAAAAACCATGTCATATCAACTCCCCAGATTTAGCCTTTACTTGCATTCAAGCAAAACATAGAATGAACATGTGAAAGATGTTTGAAAATTGCAAGAACTCCTTTCTTTAGAACCACTATCTTCACCTCTACAATGTTGCAAGACACATCAGATCAATGCCAACTGTAGAGGCACTTCCATGTATTTAGCCTTAGCTTAGCAACCATACCGTTCAGCGCACAACTGACTAGACACCATCGGACATACCTCTTTAGTGACCTCATTTATGCAATTAAGGTGTAGGCTTTATCTTTGGAGTATCGATTAAAAGACACATGGACTCTTACCCCAGCAAGTATCTGAATAAACATATAGTCTTTTCTGATGCTTTTCCTCTGTCTTTCTCTCTTTCTCTATTCTCTTTTTTTTTCTTTGTTTTATTTTTTTCTATGCAAAATGTAGTCGAATAATGGGTCATTGAAAATTTTCCTACACCTCGCTTCCAACTTTGTGTAATCATCCCTTTGAATTAGAATAATGGGGTAATAGAAATTTTCCAATCCCCCTGCATCTCATGAGATCTTCTCAATCTTTTCTTTTTCTTTCTTTTTCTAGATGCCAAAGAGAAAGAGGAACCAAAAGCACAGATATCTTTACCTTCCATACTTGCAAGAGGAATCTGATCCAGTGCATACCATGTCCCAAAACAAGTATTTGTGTTGATTAAGGTTGGATGTCAGCTTTGGTTCCTTCAGACAGTCTCTGCAAGCGTGGATATTATTGGCAGGTCTATCCAATTTGGTGTTTCCACTCACTACACTATTCACTCAGCAACCTCAAAGAATGGTCCTAGAGAGTGGTTAGATAGTTAATCAAATTTAAAAAGTTCATCATACCTTTTTGACTCAATAAAATGGTCTAACTGACACTCATAACAAAACACAAAGTCAGTAACTACCCCCCCCAATTTAAACAACACTGTCCCTAGTCTTATTCAGCCTAAGATTGGTGAAGTAAGTAAATAAAAACCAAAAAACAAGGAAAATCAGTCTTACTGTCGGCTGATAGGAAGGTCGATCAACACAATGAAGTGCCGATTCTCGTTTGATGCTGGTTCAGAACATGTCTTCCTCGGTTCTTTGTTAACTGAAACAAGAACAATACAAAAAATTAGTAAAAACAAAAATCAAGTTAAAATTAAAACTTAATAATGGATTGTCTCCCATTCAGCGCTTGTTTATAATCTTTAGCTTGACATTTTGGAGTTTTTATGCTTGTTAGGAGGTAAATGATAATTTTATTGAGAAACAAGTCTCAACATCCTCTTTGCTCGTCTCGAACAAGCTGCGCATAAAGCTTCTTATGGCTTCTTCTCCTCTGGTTCTTTGTTCTTCCTTCCTATGAATAGTAGCATTGATATGGTTCACTTGAAATTCCAGTTACTACATACGTGTTCTCAACTATCCAATACCATTGTTCAGCGGGTAGTAAGTTACATCCAGCCTTCTATAGAAATCATCAAACATTCTTTTTGGACTGTAATTGTGGGAACTGAAATTCGCAACATTGGTTTTTCTAATCAGAAGAAAGTAAAAAATCATTTACTTTCCTTGTGGATCCGGATTTCTGCTAAGCTTGTGATAGTAAACAAGTTATAAATAATAAACACGGAATAATCTAATATGAATTTGTGAGTAAAGAGAAAGATCTTATTATTTTTTCCACGTAAGAGGGTTGTGAGGTTACAACAGGTTGTAAGACCTGCTAGAGAATTCTCTAGTTCTAACCACCTAAGTCGTAAGTGCCTAAGTTGCTATGAAAAAACGTTATATCCGTGCTCCTCGCCTTGGTCTTCCTTATATATGTCTCCAAGGTAGGCCATATGTCCTTTTATGCCTTTATTTGGGTATATCCCTTTGCGGAAATTTATATTTTCCATTTCTCTATGTCCAAGGCGAGTATACCATCATTTCATTTGGGTATGTTCCCATTTTAAACCATAATTGGGTTTTTATTGTGTTTTAGGCCATTTCAGACTGTTTGATGATTTAAGCGTTTTTAAAGTTTTTCTCGGGGAAAACCGTTGATGTGTCTTAAGTATGTTTTTAATGTCTTTGTTCTTATGAACTGATAAAATCAATCCATTTAGTCAGGGACACAATGTTATTAACCTAACCAGCGTCATCCTCGCGACTAAGTTGGACTTTTACAAGAAATCATGTCTTACTCATTTTTATCGCAAAATCTCAACATAAACTCCAATTGAGACAAACAAAAGACATTTCGACCAAAACTCAAAGGAAAACACATTTAGAGTCTCACTGAGAAATGAAGGAGTCATGTGGAAACGTGAACTCGGATGTGGCAACGTGAAATCGAGTGTGGAAAGGTGAACTCAAATGTGGTGACGTGAACTTGAGTGTGTAGACGTGGTGGCGAGATGAAATTGAGTGTTGTGATGTGAACTCGAGTGTGCCAAGGTTAACTAAATTGAGGCAAGGTGAACTTGAGTGTGGCAATGTGAACTTGAGTGTGGAGAGGTGAACTCAAGTGTGGCAAGGTGACACGAGTTTGGTGAGGCACATAAACTGTGGCGAGGTGACAGGAATTTGGAGAGGCACACCGAGTGTGGCAAAGTGAGATGAGTGTGGCAACATGGGATGAGTGTGGCAACATGGGATGAGTGTGGCCACGTGGGATGAGTGTGGCGATGTGGGATGTGGCGAGGTGATGAGAGAGAGAGAGTGCGGCGAGGTGAGTGTTGTGTTACCTTTCTCTCGTTATCATTCCTTTCTTAGATATATTCGTAAAGTTTTAATACTATTTCATTTCTTTTATGCAAGTTTTTCTGTAACATTTTCTGGAAGCTGTTTTGTGTAATATTATCTCATATATTTTCCTATGATGTTTTTTTGTGGAAACTTTCCGAGTTATGTTTTATGGAAGATTGTTTTGTATAACTCATCATTTATCGCAAAACCCTTCCGTAAGAATGTTTTTCCGATCATTTCATGTTTGGATATAAATTCTTTTATTCCTTGTCCAAGATGAATTATACGAAGTTTCTGCCCTTATACACTTATCAAATAGGCTCAGATTTTTTGGTGCAGTTTCCTCGACATTCCGGCTCATATTTGTTTAGGCATATTTTTGAAAGATTTTATCAACTGATTTCGTCGTGACCAATTTTTACCCCAACAAACAACTTCAGATATCATGTCATTCATCTAATCTCTCCTAGATGTCGCAGGTTTAGGCTGATAATAAGGGTCAGAACAGTCTCTGATTCTCTGAAAATATCCGTCATATTGTGGCGAACTCAGATAATGACTTCCTACACTGTCAGCTATTTGAAGGATTCATGCCACATCAGCCTTCGACACATTGATCATTCTTCTATATATAGCTTGAGCATTTCCCTTCTGGCCTTTGAAGACTCCATGCTCATCTGGTACCATTACACTCATCTCTCTTCTGGGAGGAGTGGCAGATTCAAGGGATAACGCTTCCAAATGTTCTGATATAACAAAGGTGTCGATCAAAGTTGTTGGGGTGTCAATCGATACTTCATCATCATCTTAATTTTCGCGACCTGAATCAGAGCAGCAAATTATGGGTCATCACCAAACTCAATGTAGAACGTGTAGCCTCTTATAACTCGAATAAGGTTGTATAATACATTCTTGTCAATGAATGTCTGATACAACTTATTAGTCTGCATGTGAGAGACATTTACTACAGTAGCCATAAAGGCTCTCCAAGGAAGTAGGGATGTGTTCAAGTCAATTTAAGTATTCATTACATGGAAGTCCATTGGAACCACATCATTTCCAATCCTCACTTGCAGGTCTCTGATGATTCCTCCTGAATCCACCTTAGAGTAATCCACAAAAGTGAGTGAGTCACGAGAAGGTTCAATCCTATGACTCAGCTGATTTTTCATCACCCTAGTCATGATACTCACTGAAGAAGCCATATCACACATGGCATTTTGGTAGCTGTGAGCTGATGAATCATGCGCTTGATGTCCTCTTATGTCTCTCTGCTCTCTCTGTAAAACATCGAGAGCTTGTAGTGGTAGTAAGCCTCATCAAAAGGTTATTCTACAGGGATCCTTAGTACCCTCTTTGTGAAAATCGTCCATCTCCTTATCACTAGCCTCTCTCCTCAGACGCTTAGGAAGCTTAATCTTCTTTCTTTTTATAATAGGGATATGTCCCTCAGAAGCTGAAAGATTTGGTTTCTGATTAATGTCAACCGTTGGCCTTGCTGGTGTTTGAGATGGGTATTGATCGACAAAGAGTCAGTGTCGACCGATGTTTGGTAATCATACTCAGTATGTCATGGGTGCAGACGGGTGTCGGCCGATGTTAGCATAGTGTTGGTCAACACTAGCTGTTTGTCAAGAATCAACAGACTCTGCAGGAGGTGTCGATAGGTGCTCTTCTGTTGGTGTCGATCGACACCAGTGTGTACTACCGAACCACATTGAATTGTTGATTTGAAACTCAACTTCTTGGAGCTTCTCATGATCCACCAATTGTCAGAAATCATGATATATGATGGCGCTCACCTGGTGCTTTTGTCCAGCCTCGCCTTTCCCTTTAATCAATGCTTCATGTCACCTCACATCAACACTAGTCTAAACCACTTGAGTCTCCAGCTTCTTTACATGGGCATTGAGAGCTTCAAACTTGTCATTCAGAATGGCGTACACAACTTCTATCTTCCCATTGGAATCCACAGCCGTTTTCTACTGCCTTTCAAGAACTTGATCGATCATTGCTTCCAGTTTTCTTTCTTTAGTTGATGGTGCATGACTCTGATAAGAAGAGGCTCCATAGTTTCTTGTGAAGCCATTTTTTTTTGTTGAAATTATTTCTTCCGCCAGTTCCATTGAATTTTATTCTGCCACCCTGATTTCCAAACCTCTGACTCTAAACCCAAGGACCACTGACATAGATCACATCCTCCTCATCACCCCTGTCACTGGTGGTCTCCACATCTTCAACATCCTCTGCGAAGCTAACCTATTTCCTAAGAAGTTAATGAACACTGTCCACTTTTGCCTTAACCTCAGCCATATGCTCCTTATCCAATCTGTCAACCAATTTATTCTCTCAAAATCAGTGTTTTTGGTGCTATTACTAGACGTCAAGTTTTTAATAAGTCTCACAGCTTCTTCTGGATTCCTAGTGTTGAAGTTTTCCTCACTAGTTGTGTCTATAATTTAAATCTGATTCATGAGCTCTTGAAAGACTATGTAGGCCCCTGAGTAAACATGGCGATCTTCCTCAAGTCCTCTGATCTAGCATCATCAAAGAAATTAGGCAGGAGAGCGTTTTTGATAGCTTTCCAGGATGTACGAGATCCTGGTGGTAGCTGCTTAAGCTAATACAGAGCATCTCCAACAACTGAGTACTTGAAGAACTTACAAAGAAAGTAGTCATCATGGACTCCATTGGCTTTGGTAGCTTATACTAAATCCTTGAACCACTCCAGATGGTCTATAAGATGCTCATATGGGAGGCCATGAAAAGGCTGATGTCCTACGAGTGTAAAGTATGCAGACTTCAGCTCAAAATTGTGCCTCTAAAAAGTAGAAGGACGAATCGCAGACCTGTTGGCGTATTACTGATCTAAACTGTTGTAATCAGCCAACGTTATGGGTCGAACGAACTGAGCCTTTTCCGCAACTGCAGCCTGAGCAGTGGCTGCAGCGTTCTCAGCATTAGCAGCTTCTAGAGCAGCTGATTCTTTATCAGGGATTACAGCCCCTTGATCGTCAAGTATCTGACCTGCTACGTGATATAGCCTATTTATTAATAGTTTTAGAACATGTTATAGGCTCTATTTAGGGTCTATTATGTGTGTCTAGACTACGTTTAGAGTACTTACAGGTCCATGTACTCAATGGAAGCAATTGGAGCTTTTGGGCTATTTTGGAGCAATTAGGATGCTCAGCTAGAAACTAATTGTCGGGTCCAGTTGATACGTGAAGCATCGATCAACGTCACACCTTGTGCGTCGATCGACGGACAAGTCGACTGCAAAAGTAATGAAGACTTGAGAAATTACAAGTTTTACCCAAAAGTCTCATCATTTGCAAGACAAGTCCCTGCTCGAATTTTAGACTATTTATTAGTGTTTTCTATCTTAGTTTTAACCTAAGCAGTCTGGAGCGCCAGTCTTAGGGAGGCCGTTGTAAGCCATTTTTGAGGCCAAAGCAGAGTTGGAACACCTTGTTACATCTATTGAGAGAGAGATCTAACTGTCATTACAGATAAGATCTTGAACTCCTTATCTTATTACTCAGTTTATCTTATGCAATTTATTCAGACTTTAATCATGTCCTTTGCTGCTATGTCTGAGTTATTCATTATTAGATTTAGGGTTCTTCAATGGTTGTAATGTCTTGTTGATTTTATAGAAATGTTAGGTAATCTTCTTGGTTCTTTGTTTAAGTTGTTCTTAATGCTGGGTTGAGTCTGATCACCTCAACCTTAGAAACTAGGGTTCCATAACGCAAGCAAGAGCATGGTTATGACCATGAACCTATCTTAAACAACCTAAATAACTGGTAACAAACGAGAGTTGAATTGGAAGTTTAGAGAACCCATCAAACCGCAAAACAATTACTGTTTAAAATCAGAATCGATCGACGCCATCTTGTTGGAATCGATCGACACTCAGTCGAGATGCGCGAGAGCGATCTCCTGGACACTAAGGTTTGAGTTCGAGAATGATGCTTAATTAAAACACTAACGATCTATTAATTTGCATTGTCTAATATTACCTGAGAATATCTACTAAGTCTAATCCCTTAATTTGACCTTCACAAACTAAATCAATCTTGAAATCACCTTTATTATTACTATTACAATTTGTCTAGTTTTAATTCGAAAACAATGTCTATTGTGCAATCCTAGAGTCTCCGTGGATTCAATCCCTAAGTACTACACTGAACCTTTTATTTGAGAGAGTAAAGTGGGAAATAGGATTAGTTTGAAAAGTGATATAAACAAACCCACAACACACACATTAGTACATTACACAGATCACCCTTAGAGTCAGGCAGGTCTCTATTCGTATCATGTACCATCACAACTATCGCGGACATGTTTCTTGTTCGCAGGGATGTGTCTATCGATGCTTGAGTAGTGTCGATCATTGTTTGCTCACAAGAGGTGTCGATTGACAAGGTTGAGGTTTCAATCGATGATGCTTGCTTCACTTTTAATATGTTATGTTTGAGCTTAGAAGGATCCAAAAATAAAATTTTTTTTTCTTAGTTGCTGCTGGTGTTGTTGGGCATGCACCTGAAAGAAACAAGAAAAGAATTATGTAAGTAACTAAAATAAAAAAATAAAAACCTTGACTAAATCTATCCACCAAATCTAATGGCGAGTGCAATGCTCCCCGACAACGGCACAAAATTTGATTGGGGTTAAAGTACCCTAGAGCAACTCTCTCAAATAAGAGATAAATTGTAATGCTTAGGGATTGAATCCAAAGAACGTGTGGGCACAAAATAGACTATAGGAATAAAGATTAAGCTAGGAAATGATATTAAAAGCTGTGAACAAGCAAAAATATCAGTTGTAACTAAGATGGGATAAAGCGCTAGACTGAGGGAATTTCATGCAGGCAATCAAAACCATAATTTATAGATGCTAAGATTGTGATGGTACCGTCATAAAGGAAATCAAAACTATAATTTATAGATGCTAAGAGTGTGATAGGTACAATCATAGAACTCAAATTCAATAAGTAAGATATCCAGCTCTCGCTGCGAGTCTAATTAGATGTCTAATTCCTATATTTCATTTCTTGTATGTGAATTAGGAAGAGTGTCGAGCAATACTACCGAGTGTCGATCGATATTTCTTTTAGACTGGAATCATCGTTTAGATCAATTTGTTCACTAGGTTAATTAAACCAAGTCTCGCATGCGCCTAACAACCTAGCTTAGCAGAATTATTATCTCGAGCCGAACCCACTCTTGTGGTTTTTGATTATCCTATGATCAAGTTCTTAGGTAGCTGATCTAGAACACAAGCAATAAGATCAATTATGTAAAGGATCCAATTAAATCACCCTATCAGTTCTATATTTTACAAGTTCATCAAAAAACTAGAAAACCCTTAATCTAACAAGATAATTACTCAAACATAGTAAAGCAAGACCTAGAGATAAACTGAAAGAATTGCATTAAAAGACAGTAAGAAATATTGGAATTCGAATACAAATCTCTGAAGGAGTCTTGATCATCTCTCCAAAAAATTTAAAAAGCGATTCTAATTTTGTATATTTTTCTGCCTAAACAATGGCTTAAAATATTTAAATCTGTATAAAACCAGCAAGGAGCTATCTTGTAATTTATATAGACTTCTGGGCCAGGCTTGAATGGAAATAGAGTTGTCCCATTTTACTTGGATCGGTGTCGAGCGACACCAAGGAAGGTGTCAATCGTCACTCCTTTCAAATCTCTGCTAAAACTTATATTTTCTTGAACAACTACGAGTTTCTTCATCTTCCACCTCCAAATGGCTTCATGATCTCCACAATGCTCCAAAATACACATAGACCTGAAAAATCTCTAAAAAAACTTGAACCATAATATAAGGACTCTACAATCAGACTTATAACATGGTCAAAACCCACAAAAACCATGCCATATCATAACACTAGTTTTTCTAGGAACTATGGTGGTTCCACTTATGAATATCCTCCTACAGCAACTTGAGAGAGCAGAAATGAAGCGATGCTGGATCAGGTCCTAGAGGGCCAGCAGAAGTTGAGTGTGGACTTTAGTAAAAATTTAGATTTTTTCTACACTGAGTTGAATGAAAAAATTGAAACTCTGCACACTCATTATTTGAAGAAGCTGAATGTTAACGTTGCTCAAACTGCTGAGGCTGTGAAAAGATAAGAAGGAGTGCTTCTTATAAGAAACAAACCCAAGACAGTTTGTCAATTCTATCATGACTGGAACTGAAGAACAACAATGATTTCAGGGAGAAACAAGTAGAATGAATCTTACTATAGAGCCACCAGAGTCAGTGTTTATCGACACATGTAGAGACGTAGAAGTTTCTTGAGACAGACCAAAATGGACCCCGAATGCTCGACACCGCAAACTTGACACTGAATCTCAATGTCGATCAACACCCACCTTATGCTGATAAACACCCCTCTGGAAAATCAACATAACTTCACAAAAGACCAGTATCGATCAACACTCTTATGGTGTCAATCAACACTCATGTATGGATTTATTTTATGTTTGTACGACCATGCCAATACGAATTGGGTAGAGTATTAAACCCAAGGTTTCATACTCATATACCATGGAATTTACCACTTTTAAACCATGGTATAAGTCTTTTATTGAGTCTATTTTATGTGTTTGGAGTATCTTTTAGAGTATTTTGAGGTTCAGGTACGTTTTTGAGAACTTTTGAGATTATGGAGCTTTTTGAGGTGCAGGACAACACAAATGTGTCAGAAATTTATCTATATATGGAGGCTTTCTCACGGTGCGATTGAGATCATCGTTTGACACAAGGTATATCTATGACTTAACTTTCTAATGCCACCGGTTTGAGGTTCATCTGACGGTTAGGTCTAAGTTATTCTTGTTATACTGAAGAGCAGTATGTCTGACTCGCGAGAGGAAGCTGTCGAACATATGAAGAAGTGCCAATCGACACTGCACTCTTGGTGTCTATCGGCACTGATGCGAGAAAATGGTCCAGAAGTTGCCACAAATTACAGAATCACCCCTCTAACCACTCTCTAGCACCATTCTACCTAACCACTCTCTAGCACCATTCTTTAAGGTTATTGACTGAAGGGTGTACTGAATAGAAAAAACAAATCTTGTACCTTCCAATAACATCTATCTGAGCTGGGAAAGTCTGCAGGAACCAAATATGACTTCTAACCTTAATCAACTTAACTTGCTTGTATTTGGGCTTGGTATACATTGGATTGGATTCATCTTTGAGGTCTGAAAGGTAAAAGTTTGTATGTTTTTGGTATCCTTCTCTCCTCCCTTCAGCATCTTGAAATGAAAAGATTGAGATGATTTCCTGTGATTTAGAGGCGTCGGAAAATTTTCTATGATCCTATTATTCTCCTACACTTTTCCACATAAAGAAAAAGAGAGAAGATGAACAAGATAGACTGCATCAGCATAAATGTTCCTGGAATAATTAAAAAAGTAAAGAAAAAGATTCATAGAAGGGAGATATATGGAGAAAAGAAACCAGAATAAGACTACATGTGCACTTACATACTTGTTGGGGTAAGAATTCATGTGTCCTTCGGTTGATACTCCCTAGATTTAGCATTTACATTTTTTGCAGCAATGAATTCAATAGAGGGGTATGAAAGATGGAATCAGCTGAGCCGTGGGCTGAATGGTATGGTTGCTGATTAATCTAAGGTTTAGTACATGTAAGTGGCTCTAAGGTTGGCACTTATCTGATGTGACTACAGCATTTCAGAGATGATTGGATTAGTTTAAAAAATTGTGTTAGTCTATCCTGCTTTCAAATCTCTTTGACATGTTCATTCTATGTTTTGCTTGAGGGCAAAAAAAGGATAAGTCTCGGGGAGTTGATATACCATGGAATTTACCACTTTTAGACAATGGTATAGTCCTTTATTGAGTCTAGTATATGTGTTTGTAGTGTGTTTTAAAGTATTTTCAGGTTCAGGTGCCTTTTGGAGACCTTTGGAGATTCTTGAGCTTTTTGAAGTGTCGGACTGCACAGACTTGTCAAAAGTTTAGCAACGGATGGAGGTCTTCCCATGGTGCAATTGATCTCATCTTATGACACAAGATAGAGCACAAAGGAGGAAGACCAGCCGAAGATCCACCATCACGCGCCTCCACGCATGGCTAGAAGATACACTCGTGAGTTACACGTGTCACCGTCCACCACCGGAGCCAACACACCACCAGAGCAGAGGGATTTATGTAGACTATTTCGATGGTTAGAGATGATAGGGAGCATGAGCTGCAGGACATTTGAGTGGAGATTATTGATCATGAAGTGAAAGCAATTCAGGGATTGATGACCATGTTGGTCAAAGTTCATTGGGAGAGGGACGGGATCTAGGAGGAGACCTAGGAAACCGAGACTCAAATGAGGATTTACTATCTAGAGCTTTTTCAGGATGGTATTGGACAGTCAGTTCAGGATTTAAATTTGGGCGTGAATTTCATGTAAGTGTGGGAGAATTGTAATGATTCATTACTCGGCTCGGTTAATTTGGCCCAGTAAGGTCCAGGCCCATTGCAGGAAACCCTAGGTATTCCTTTAAATACTGTCTCTGCAGTTTTTATTTTCCTACAAAAACTCACTCTGTCAAACCTCTGCAGAAACTAAGCCGTCAAGGAGATCTGTAACCGACCAGCCACAGCCACCGCTGACTGAGACCTGATCCGCCATCCTGCCACCTTCAGTCGTCGAAAGTAATCACCGGATCTCCTTTCGCCCATTTGTAAATTGATGTTATCTCATAATCTGTGTTCTTTTTTTAGAATCTAAGGCCACCATCGTGTTCTTGACATCGAGACGAGTTTGGAGCAGGAACCCCAGCTAGAGAGCCACTGTCACGCGCCTCCACTTGCATCTAGAAGTTCCATGTGTGAGTAGCACACGCCACCATTCATAACCATAGCCATCGCGCATGTCGTTCATTCGCCACCCTCTATAACCACTCTTAGTTAGAGTCACCATCTCAGCCACCATTATTCTGCCTCCGGGAAGCTGCTACTGGTGGTTTTGCGGTAAGCCACCACCACCTTGGCCAGCACCAGCAATCGGTCACTGGTGACTTGCCAGTTGACTCACAGACTCGACGGAAACTTGGTGACTCAGCTGAGTCAACTCAGAGAATCAACTTGTTGACTACTCCACGGTTGGTTTAATTTAAATGATTTGGGAGGGTAAACTGATTGGTTATTAGAAAATATTTTGGTTAGGTTTAAACCGGTTAGTAATTGAAATTGAATCTAGTCTAAATTAAATATAATTTCCTTAAGGAATACTACTTGGTACAATTTGATTTCTGTATGGTTAAGGGTTNTCACTTGTGCCCCCGAGTTCAGATCCTTGACCTGAAACATGGATGGGAAAAATTCCACAGAGACATTGTTATCAGTACACAGTTTGTTCACAGAGAGTAGGTTTCGAGCAATAGTAGGCACATGTAAAACATTGTTTAAGTGTAGAGATCGAGTTGTAGAAGGGAGCAGAGTAGAACCAGTGTTCTCTATTTCAAGCCCCATTCCATTACCAATCTGTACTTCTTCACCACCATTGTAAGGAGCATGGAGAGAGAGATTAGCAAGATCCGAGGTTAGGTGGTGGGATGCGCCGGAATCAAGTAGCCAGGATGGTGTTTCATGATCGCGGACCATTGCATTGTACGCCTTGGGATTGTGTCCTCTGTTTTGCCCTTGATAACCAGATTGCTGTGAGGAGCTTGATGATTGAGAAACAAGCTTGAACATCGGACATCTCTTGACGCTGTGGCCTTGAGTCCCACAAGCTTGACATCGGCCCAAATACGGTTTGGAGTAGCGCTGATCATTGTTATTTTGTCGAGGGCCGTTGTGGTTGCTTCCCTGATTGTTGTTGTTACGCCAGTTGGAGTTTCGGGTTTGCGCATGATGAGCAGTAATGGGGACTTGTGCTAGAGGGCGGGCAGTTGTGTTGATAGCAAGCTCGCGGTTGATGAGCTTCTCATGAAGCTCAGCAAAAGAAATGGGTGTATCACGGCCGTGTATGGCTTCAATGATAGCCTTGTAGTCATCGGTAAGTCCGTCAAGCACCACGTCAGTGAGATCCTCAGTGTCGAAGGGACTTCCGAGAAGTGCAAGAGCATCAGCTTTGACTTTGATCTGCTGCATATACTCGTCAATGGTGTTTGTTCCTTTGACGCTGCGTTTGAGTTGATTGCGGAGCTGCTTGATATGTCCTCTCGTCGGATTTGCATATGTGGAAGCGAGTAGGTTCCAAGCTTCCAGCGTGGTGGTGGCAGTTGCAATGAGAGGTTGGTGAGCGAGTTCTACGGAGCCCATAAGGGCGCTGTACAGGAGGCTGTCCTGTCGCTGCCAGATCGTGAAGTTGGGGTTGATAGCGTCACGACCAGCGGTGGTGATTGTCATCGGAGGCAGAGTGGTGGTGGGTTCTATGAACTTTAACAGATCATAACCACGGAGGAGGGAGCGGATCTGAGCGCTCCATGTTAGGTAGTTGGTTGATGACAATTTCGTCACATTGATCATGTTGACGGAGACAATGGAGTTGGCGGTTCCAGTGGTGAGAAGCTCAGTATTACCATCATGTGCCATTTGGCTTGGGAACACGTAAGAGATGAATAAAGGAGAAGAAGAAAAGAAAAAAAAAAAATTTGAGAGGTCCTTTAGAAAGGAGGCTCTGATACCATGTAGAGTTGAGATGAATGATTCTTAATATATAACGTGATTACAAGAGTGGTATATATATTACATAGGAGAAGCCCTAAGGAGATATGTATGCAATAAAGAGAGAATATACAATTGACATAAGTAGATTATATGATTGGGATTGTGTATATCTCTATACATGGTATAAGTCTTTTATTGAGTCTATTTTATGTGTTTGGAGTATCTTTTAGAGTATTTTGAGGTTCAGGTACGTTTTTGAGAACTTTTGAGATTATGGAGCTTTTTGAGGTGCAGGACAACACAAATGTGTCAGAAATTTATCTATATATGGAGGCTTTCCCACGGTGCGATTGAGATCATCGTTTGACACAAGCTATATCTATGACTTAACTTTCTAATGCCACCGGTTTGATGTTCATCTGACGGTTAGGTCTAAGTTATTCTTGTTATACTGAAGAGCAATATGTCTGACTCGCGAGAGGAAGCTGTCGAAGATATGAAGAAGTGCCAATCGACACTGCACTCTTGGTGTCTATCGGCACTGATGCGAGAAAATGGTCCAGAAGTTGCCACAAATTACAGAATCACCCCTCTAACCACTCTCTAGCACCATTCTACCTAACCACTCTCTAGCACCATTCTTTAAGGTTATTGACTGAAGGGTGTACTGAATAGAAAAAACAAATCTTGTACCTTCCAATAACATCTATCTGATCTGGGAAAGTCTGCAGGAACCAAATATGACTTCTAACCTTAATCAACTTAACTTGCTTGTATTTGGGCTTGGTATACATTGGATTGGATTCATCTTTGAGGTCTGAAAGGTAAAAGTTTGTATGTTTTTGGTATCCTTCTCTCCTCCCTTCAGCATCTTGAAATGAAAAGATTGAGATGATTTCCTGTGATTTAGAGGCGTCGGAAAATTTTCTATGATCCTATTATTCTCCTACACTTTTCCACAAAAAGAAAAAGAGAGAAGATGAACAAGATAGACTGCATCAGCATAAATGTTCATGGAATAATTAAAAAAGTAAAGAAAAAGATTCATAGAAGGGAGATATATGGAGAAAAGAAACCAAAATAAGACTACATGTGCACTTACATACTTGTTGGGGTAAGAATTCATGTGTCCTTCGGTCGATACTCCCTAGATTTAGCATTTACATTTTTTGCAGAAATGAATTCAATAGAAGGGGTATGAAAGATGGAATCAGCTGAGCCGTGGGCTGAATGGTATGGTTGCTGATTAATCTAAGGTTTAGTACATGTAAGTGGCTCTAAGGTTGGCACTTATCTGATGTGACTACAGCATTTCAGAGATGATTGGATTAGTTTAAAAAATTGTGTTAGTCTATCCTGCTTTCAAATCTCTTTGACATGTTCATTCTATGTTTTGCTTGAGGGCAAAAAAAGGATAAGTCTCGGGGAGTTGATATACCATGGAATTTACCACTTTTAGACAATGGTATAGTCCTTTATTGAGTCTAGTATATGTGTTTGTAGTGTGTTTAAAGTATTTTCAGGTTCAGGTGCCTTTTGGAGACCTTTGGAGATTCTTGAGCTTTTTGAAGTGTCGGACTGCACAGACTTGTCAAAAGTTTAGCAGCGGATGGAGGTCTTCCCATGGTGCAATTGATCTCATCTTATGACACAAGATAGAGCACAAAGGAGGAAGACCAGCCGAAGATCCACCATCACGCGCCTCCACGCATGGCTAGAAGATACACTCGTGAGTTACACGTGTCACCGTCCACCACCGGAGCCAACACACCACCAGAGCAGAGGGATTTATGTAGTCTATTTTGATGGTTAGAGATGATAGAGAGCATGAGCTGCAGGATATTTGACTGGAGATTATTGATCATGAAGTGAAAGCAATTCAGGGATTGATGACGATGTTGGTCAAAGTTCATTGGGAGAGGGACGGGATCTAGGAGGAGACCTAGGAAACCGAGACTCAAATGAGGATTTACTATCTAGAGCTTTTTCAGGATGGTATTGGACAGTCAGTTCAGGATTTAAATTTGGGCGTGAATTTCATGTAAGTGTGGGAGAATTGTAATGATTCATTACTCGGCTCGGTTAATTTGGCCCAGTAAGGTCCAGGCCCATTGCAGGAAACCCTAGGTATTCCTTTAAATACTGTCTCTGCAGTTTTTATTTTCCTAGTAAAACTCACTCTGTCAAACCTCTGCAGAAACTAAGCCGTCAAGGAGATCTGTAACCGACCAGCCACAGCCACCGCCGACTGAGACCTGATCCGCCATCCTGCCACCTTCAGTCGTCGAAAGTAATCACCGGATCTCCTTTCGCCCATTTGTAAATTGATGTTATCTCATAATCTGTGTTCTTTTTTTAGAATCTAAGGCCACCATCGTGTTCTTGACATCGAGACGAGTTTGGAGCAGGAACCCCAGCTAGAGAGCCACTGTCACGCGCCTCCAATTGCATCTAGAAGTTCCATGTGTGAGTAGCACATGCCACCATTCATAACCATAGCCATCGCGCATGTCGTTCATTCGCCACCCTCTATAACCACTCTTAGTTAGAGTCACCATCTCAGCCACCATTATTCTGCCTCCGGGAAGCTGCTACTGGTGGTTTTGCGGTAAGCCACCACCACCTTGGCCAGCACCAGCAATCGGTCACTGGTGGCTTGCCAGTTGACTCACAGACTCGACGGAAACTTGGTGACTCAGCTGAGTCGACTCAGAGAATCAACTTGTTGACTACTCCACGGTTGGTTTAATTTAAATGATTTGGGAGGGTAAACTGATTGGTTATTAGAAAATATTTTGGTTAGGTTTAAACCGGTTAGTAATTGAAATTGAATCTAGTCTAAATTAAATATAATTTCCTTAAGGAATACTACTTGGTACAATTTGATTTCTGTATGGTTAAGGGTTGACCAGCTTGTATCAGCGTTAACCGGGTCGACCGTTGACCAGACAAGTAGACTTTTCATTTGATTTTGACCAAACCACCGGTTATCCACTTTTAACTAGTCGAAAGGCGTTATGACTCAATTTTTTGCCCTGAAATTGGAGTCTTTTTAGGCACCTGGAGTTCATAGCTACCACTTTTCCACATTTCTAAGTGAGGGCTACTCCATTTAATCCCATACTAGTTTATTACTACTACTATGGAAAGTTTAGTTTTGAAACATATGTCGTCTTTGTTAATTGAGTCTTGCGTGTTTATTATTATTGATTGTTAAACTGGAAATAGGATGTAGAGGATTCAACGGTTGTGAAATGATTGATATTGAGGAATGTTATATATATGTATATATATATATATATATATATTATAGTTATATAATAGGGACTATGTGACAAGTGTGGGGGTTCAGAGATGTCTGAGTTAGCAATGTAACGGGTGGTGTACGAGGACCTAGAGACGTCTAAGCTAGCGATGCAGTGGGCTGTGTGTAGGGGTACCGAGACATTTTTACTAGTGATGCAGCGGTTGGTGTGCGGGGTACAAACACAGATTGTACTAGCGATGTAGCGGGTATGTATATCCTTATGAGATATGCATGGTGCAGAGAGTCATTATGTACTATAAGTGCATGGGTTGTAGTTAACTAGTGCACTAGGCATATTTTGTTTGCTCTGGGAGTTGTACTAGGCCCCATGTTTGTCTCATGCTAGATCTAGGCCCACATTGTCGTAGTCATGTACTGAGTCAGTTGTTTGCGGTTTAGAAACCCAAACCTCATTAAGTGATTCTCATTTTACCTCTCTTTCTTTCCCCTATCAGGTGAGACTGGCGAGCATGAGTGATTCATTTTGGATTAGTGCTTTTGGGCATTTCTACTTCTTTCTTTTTTAGACTTCTGACTTTTTTTGCTTTTATCGATACTTTTGGGATTTTTTTTGGTTATTCTATTTATGATGTTGGTGTAACTTTTGAGACATAATAAAAAGTAGATTTTCAAAGATTGTTATTTTTTTATTTTATGTTAGAAAATACGGGTGGTACATTAATCTAGTAGGTAAATGTAAAGTTATCGGACGGATATGTGTCAAAATTCTCAAGAAGCATAGAGTAAGGCCAAAAAAATACAGGTATATGAAGAGTCATGATTGTTACGTATTCATGGAACAGCTCTTACTGTTTGCAATGAAGGAACTTGATTAAAAATAATCTGATCCTCCAACAGCTCTCTTCCTCCCTACCATCCTTGATCTTCTCTCAAGTGTTTCTCTCAAGTTTTTCTGTGATTTTTCTCTTGAATCCAGTAGCTCAGCAACAAAAAAAATGATCAAGTTCTTGCAGAGAACGAACCCCACCCCAAAACAGAAGAATTAGATAGAATAGACAGATTGTAAGATTTTGTTTTGCAAGAGGCATTACCATAAGGGCTGGATTTTTCTTCAGACATGCTGGATTTCTCTTCAGCCAAGTTGGATTTCTCTTCAACTTTTCTTTTTCTTTTGTTTTTGATCATTTCTTTTTTTAACTGGCTGGTCATCTTGCAGGTACAACAGATACAAAGATAAGAGATTTTTGAGAAAATTGCAGAGAAAACAAATTCCTAAAACGGAGAGAGAATTTGAAAAGTTATAGGATCAAACCCTAGATCAAGAGCCTTCAATCTGCTCTGATACCACATGGTTTTTCCCTGAATCCCTGACGGAAGATCGGTTCTTTGGAGAGAGATGGGTTGATTCATATCGTTGTAGATGGATGGGATGATCTTCAGAAATGATCTATGGACTGATCAGATCTTGTGTAGATGTGTCTTTGTTAAAGAGAATGAACTCCGATTAGAATAAAAGACAAGTTTGCATATGGAGAATGAACTCCTTTGCAGTCAATGTTCAAAGATGAATAAATAATTCACAGATTGTAGAGAGATTTTTTTATAAAAAGAGGTGAATTAGTTTTTCAGAAACAAAAGAGAGTTTAAGTAAAGAAGGAGGAAAACTAAAATTTTCTTGAAAACTGAATAACTATTTATTTTGGCTGATTCCTTGACTTGAATTTTGACAAGGCTTGGTTCTGGCTCATCCTAAACCAAGCAAGCCATTGCTTCCTTCCATTTCTTGGTTTGTGATCTTTTTTTAGGCTGAGAAAAGTCCTAAGTCGTCCATGTGTCTGATCCACATCTTTTCCAGCTTGTTTTACATGTTCTTCATAGTCACTTGAGTGAGAAATAAACTCAGCATGTTATATTCCAGCCTTAGGTTCAGATATCTTCAAGCTTTTCATTCAGCCATCAAGGTTTATCCTTGGTCGCATAGTCATCTGGCTCAACCATGGTTACATCAGGCTATAAACAACACAATCCTAGACGGACTTAAGAAACGCCTAGACTAAAAAAAAAACTAATGGGCCAAAGAACTCGAAGGAGTCCTATGGTCCCATCGAACGACTTTGAGACGAGCAACAGGAGAAGCTCCCTTTACACTCGTCTATGGCTTAAAATGCGTAATACCAGCAGAAGTAGAAATTCCCAGAGTACGACGAAGGTTACTATCGAAGCGAGAAGACTTGATTAATATGATAGTTATAAACGATCTCGACCTCATCAACGAGCGTCAAATATCAAGCGTTCATACAAATTCTAAACTACCAACAAGCTGCCGCAAAGTACCACCACTCTAACATACATAATCACAGATTCTGAGAAAAGGTGATTTGTCTTGCGGAAGGTTTTCCAAATACGGCTGAACAAAACGCAGGAAAACTCTGAGAAAACTGGGAAGGACCATACAAAATCATAAAAGTGGTTAGACTAGGAGCATTTGAAATCGCAAATATGGAGAACACCCAAGAACTTGGAACAAAATGCACCTCAAAAGATAGTGCTACTAAAATGCTCACATCGCAACAAAACGAACTACGAGACAGCTTAATCCTTGAAAGGGGTACATAGGCAACTCGTAGCATAACGGATTCAGCTGTCCCCCTCTCTAAAAGGGGGGGGGAGTGAATATGTATACGTATACTCGTATACTACCATATTTTAAAATATCCGCTATCTTGTACTCGATATTTTGAAACTTTTTCATCAGAAAAGTTAATGTATCATCAGTCGATCAAATTCTGAACGCTTCACAAAGCATTCCTTAGTCAATGCTAAGCCCTCGCAGCAATACTAAAACATCTTTAAGACCGCGAACGTTTCAATCACAAACGCCGCATACGAAAAAGAACTTCTATACGAAAAATGCTTTTGATTTGTTGACTACATGAACAAACTTCGACTGCGAAACCTCCACAAACAAACCAAAGTATTTCTCGGCCACATGGTCAAAGATACTTTCACGTTAAATGCCAAAAACTTCTTTAACACGTTTTCATAACTGACATGGGTGGTGTTTACTGTTCTAGCAGGGTATAAATATTCTAAACAATTAACTATCAAATTAACCATAATCTTAACACAGAAAATAATACTCTTGCCAATATAGATCAGGTGTAGTACTTAGGGATTGAATCAACAGAGAGCAAAGGCACAAAATAAATTTCTTATTTATTACTGGTTTTAGGCTATGTTACAGGCTCTATTTAGAGTCTGTTATGTGTGTCTATGCTATGTTTTAGAGTATTTACATGTCCAGGAATATTTTAGAGATATATGAGATACTTGGAGCTTTTGGAAAATCTAGAGGAGAAGAATCTGTAGTTGATCATTTAGGGAGTCGACGAAGCCATCGATCGATGGAAGACACTTGGCGTTGACGATGATTAAAGCCAAAGGTTGATCGATGTAGCACACTTGCCATCGATCGATGACAGCATATTTCAAAGAACAAGTCAAAATGACGAAAATTTAGGGTTCTGTATTTATGTCTTGAGAAGACAGAGAAAAAGGAGGAAAAAAAAAGAGACATAGCATTTAGTTTTATTCTATTCATATTGTATTAGGGTTAGGAGAGAAAGGAGAAACTCCTTTAGAGTCCTCCTGGAACTTCTTTGGTTTTTATTTATTTTATATTTCATATTTATTTCATCTATTATTTATGTGACAGAGATCATGTTTGAGTAGAATAGGATTCCCAGGTTAAGTTAATATCCATCAATTGAGTTGTGCTTAATGCTTGCATTCTAGAGTAGCTAACTAGGATCTCGATGATAGGACATGGACAACTACGAGAGTAGATTCTGTGCCAGAATAGACTTTGTTGAACTAGGCTGTTAGGCGCATGCGAGAGCTGATGTAATAAGTCTGTTGGACTTATCAAATCTCGCCCCACACTTCCTTATGATTTCACTGTCGATCGACATCAGGCCTTAGCCGTCGATATATGGTCTTTCCTTTTGCTCGCATACGAGAGTTTGAGTTAAAAAGGTCAGAATAGTTAACATTTGAGTTCTAGTATATTTATATTTTCATGTTTCCTATCTCCTATAATTCATTTAGCTTGAAACCCTAGTTCTAGCATATTTACCTTTATATTTACATCTAGTTAGTAGCATATTTCCATATTGCATCTTACCTCTTGACAAGAGTATTATTTTTGTTTGTTAAGAAAAATATGGTTAATTTGGTAGTTGATTTTTTGGATATTTATACCCTGCTAGAACAATAAACACCACCCATGTCAAATTTGGCGTCCTTGCCGGGGAGCATTGATCGCCATTAGATTTAATTTCTAGGATATAGTCTAGGTTTGTTACGAATTTTCAAGTTACCAATTTTCAAGTTACCAATTTTCAAGTTACTAATTTTTCTTTTCCTATGTTTTCAGGTACATACAAAGAAGCACCAAGAGAAATAAAGGACAAGAACTTGCATTATCCTCTGACCCTAACAGACTTGAACGTACGATCCACAAAGAAAGACGACAAGCATCGATCGACAACCCTTGTACCGCGTCGACCGACACTTCTTCAAGGACCGTATCGACCGTCATCCGAACTCTACCGTCGACCGACATTGATCACTTAGCATCGATTGACATCAACCTACCCATATCGATCGACAACAACTTACTCACACCGATCGATATTGATCACTTAGCATCGATTGACATCGACCGACCCACATCGATCGACAGAAGTAGACGAGTTCAGATGGTTGCGACTTTAATACTGGTTAGGGATGAGAATGGAGACCTGCGGGACCCCGACGGTCACCTGTGTAATGCAGCATGTCAGAAGAGAGACGATCAGGGGACTATAATCCATGATACAGAAGCAGAAGCAGATGATGCAGAAGCTCAACCTGAAGCTAATGCGCAAGCTGCTCATAGAAAACTGACTGACTACAACCGTCCAGACCAGTACTACGCCAACAGATCCGCCATTCGTCCTCCAACTTTTCAGAGACACGATTTTGAAATCAAGCCCGCCTTCTTCGGACTTGTAGCACATACACCCTACCATGGGCTGCGACATGAGCACCCTATGGATAATCTGGAGCGATTTGAGGATATAGTGACTGCCATTAAAGCCAATGGAGTCTCTTAAGATTATCTTTTTTTTGTAAGCTCTTCAAGTACTCACTTGCTGGAGAAGCTTCATATTGGCTCAAGCAGTTACCACTAGGATCCCTGACATCCTTGACTGACATCAAGAATTTTTTCTTGCGCAACTTCTTTGATAACGCAAGAGCAGAAGACCTGAGGATCAAGATTGCTACTTTTTCACAAGACCATTCAGAATTTTTCAGAATCTCATGGATCAGATTCAAATCATACGAGGGAGATTTTCCACATCATGGGTTCAACGAAGTGCAAATTCTCAGCACTTTCTTTAGAGGTATTGGATTACAATACCAGATGGCTTTGGACACAGCCAGTAAAGGAAACTTCAGCACCAGGAGTCTTGAAGAGTTTACAAGGTTGATTGAGAATCTGGCATCCATCAGCAGCACCAAGAACACATTCTTTGAGAGAAAGAAATCAATTCCAGTAATGAGCAAGGAGCAGATTGAAGAAGTTAAGGCAAAACTAGATAGCGTTCAGAAGTTTCTCAGAAAGCATGTCACTTTTGCAGAAGTGGAAGCAATAAAGTCTGGAGATGATGAGATTGAAGAGGATGTGAACTACGTTGATGGGAATGGTTTCCAGAGACAAGGGAATCAAGGTTTCAACACGAACTCCTATTGGAATGGTCAAAGGAGTAATTTTATTCAGAGTTCACAGCGAAGGCCCTTCAACAAAAACAAAGCTTATGAAGCTCAAGGAAGCAAGATTAAAGCAATGGTTGACAAAGATTTAGAGGGACAACAGAAGATGACCTTGGATTTCAATGGAAAGATAGATGGTCTGTACCTTAACCTCAACACCAAATTCAAAAATCTCAACACCCATGTAGAGAAGCTGGAGAATCAGGTGATGCAGACAAGTGAAATTATTAGAAGACATGAGAGCCTGATCAAGGAGAAAATAGAGGCTGGACAGAATCACCACGTCAATGCATTGACTGATGATGATTTTTTTGGTACAAGTCAAGAGAGAAAGGCTACAAGAGGGGGATTCCCGTGTTGAAAATTTGAGTTTGTTTGACAAGCCGCACATGCATCGATCGATGCAAATCAAGGCGCATCGATCGACTGTCCCATGGAGTTAGCAGAATCAGGAAAACCCTCAACCATCGATCGACGGAGCGACTATAAAATCGATCGATGGTTTCCTGCAACGAAACGAGTTCATCAACCAAAAGTGACGAATATGACAACTCCAGAGCAGAGCATCATTCTGAAAAAGAAAAGTGATTCTGGGAAGTTCGTGATTCCATGCTTGATCAAAGGTCACGAGTTTCCAAATGCCCTCTGCGACATTGGATCATCAATGAGCATCATACCCAGAGCTATGGTAGAAAAGTTGAACCTGAGAGTGGAACCTTCTAGTGATTCGTTCGTTTTTGTGGATTGCTCCAGAGTGGATTCAAGGGGTATTTGTAGAGATGTCCTACTTCAGATTCAGAATGTTCTAGTCCCTATAGACTTCCATGTGATGGATTTCCAGATCAATTGGAACTCTTCACTACTACTTGGGAGAGCATTCATGGCGACCGTGGGAGCTATCTGCGACATGAAGCTTAAAAGGTTGTGCATTTCCTTGATTGATCCTAATGTTAATTATTCAATTTATAAGAATAAACCCGCTCTCACGAAGTTGTCTAATGATGCATAACTTGTGGCCACATGCTTCTGCAATTATGAGTTCAACGAGGAGCCTGTATATGGGGCATCGATCGACACCCAACTCAGATAATCGATCGACGTGTTTGCTGTTTGCAATCAGTCGACATCCACCCTTTGTTATTGATCGACTGCCTAAGCCCAAAACCGATCAACACCTGCCACGCAGATGGCAGTCACACCCCAGCCTACCTCGAGTACGACGAAGATTACACAAAAGAAGAGCTAATCGAGTACCGTGGTATTGCAATGGAAGAGGCTGGTATTTTTCAATTTCCCATCAACTTGGGAAATCGACATCGATCGACGACAACCATTCGCCATCGATCGATACTGACCAAGAAGAAGAATCCAAACTAGATTCAGCTGCAGTACAAGAGACGACATATAGTTACCTACAACCAGATGAGTTTGGTATCATGAGAGATCCAAACGGTCACACAAGAACTATGGATGACAGAATGCTAAATGCCACGAAGGAAGATATAGCTGATATACTTGCAATGGCCAATGGAGCTGGAAATCTGTTCGGGCAACAACTTGGTAATCAAGCATCGATCGTCGGTCACCATACACCATCGATCGATGGAGAAGGAGTGCTGATTGAATATCATGACCTAGTATCATAAGATGCCATTTGGGCAAAAGTGGATAAACTCGCATCAATCGACGCACCTCATTCATCGTTGATCGACATTGAGAAGCAGAAGAATGAGCTGATCCGTAATATTCCAAACACGTCTCCACATCCTAGATCAATTAACAGCAGACATCATGCATCGATCGACAACATCCTTCCAAAGTTTCACAAACTTCATACTTCAACTGCCTATAAACTGAAGAGTTCAGCATCGATCGATGGGATCAACCCAACATCAATCGACGGCTGTATCGAGCAAGGTGCCAGAGCTTATGATGCTAAGGGCTTAAGAATGTTTCATTGGGAAAAGAAATATGAGTATGGCATCTACAAAGATGAGAATGGTAACGCACGAGCTACAAACGGAAGAGTAGTGAATGTGCAAGTTGAAGACATCAGAGCAGTTCTAGAGAGAGCTACTATGTTTGAGCAGACCTACATATGCTTACCAGAACATGCAGCAAGGATCAGTATGTCTATGGAGAATCAAAGGACATACAGCAGAGCAGAGATTGATGATATTGTGCATGAGATCTACAAAGCTCAAGAGATGTCACTAGATGATTTTTACACGAGGCTTGATGATGTCTACTATCCTATAGATAAGTGCCTCACCGGCCTGACTACACGCATGGATGAGACGAAGCAAGATTCGGATACTATACAGAGACATCATGCAATTAGGCCAGACGAACGAGCATCGATTGATGGCACCCTACGACCATCAATCAACACTGAAGCCAACGGACAGAAGACAGCAGCAAAAACACAATTGGAAGATAAGTTTGATGAGATTGTTTTTCTCAGAGCCTAATTAAGGAAGACATTTCTCAAAAATTAGAAAATATATCAGAGACTACAACTGTAAGACTTAGAATGCTACATCGCAGTATTGAGAACCTACAAAGAAGAACGCATTCAATGGAGGTTGCTAGAGAGGTTATAAAGAATGAACAGACCATAAGAGATAAAGCAATTAGGAGCTTTATTGGTACATGGTTTCAGATGAGCAGAGAAGATGTAGATAGTTTTTTTCCAAGTGTTGATCCACCTTAATACTAGTTAGAAAGTTCAAACGCCGAGCTTAAGACTATAATCAAGCGCTAAGTGGGAGGCAACCCATTGTTTAGTAAGTTTTAATTAGTTTTAGATTAAATTAGTCTTTCGGATTTTATTATATTATTTCATGTTTTTAAAAAGAAAAAGGAACATGAGTTTGCACAAAGCATCGATCAATGGCTGGCCAGCATCGATCGACGGAGTAACCCTAGCATCGATCGATAGCCACTTAACTGTGTCGATCGACGATCACCATCAACAAGCAGGTATAATGTTTTCCTTAATTAAATTTTGTCCGTATGGTTTATTTTCTTCACCAATCTCGGACTGTATAACACTGGTGATAGTGTTGTTTAAGTCTAAGGGAGGTTTACTAATATTGTTTTCTATTTTGAGTCTTATACTTATCTATATAAAAAAAGAAAGAACTCAAAGGTGCAACATCGATCGACACCATAGGGGCACCATCGGTCAACAATGGATCCCACCTACCTCCAATCGATCGACACTCTCTTATAGAGAGAGGTATCGAGTTTCCTACTTAACTATTTACTTATGATCTAATTTTTTTTTCTAACCAATCCAAGGCAGATTACACTGGGGACAATATAATTGAAGTCTGGGGGAGGTTAGCTAACGCTATTTGATTTGTTTTGAGTTTTATTTGCTATATATATAAGTTTTTTTCAAAAAGTTATACTAAGTCAAGAAGGAGATTGTGATCAAGATTTATTATTTACTAACCCACTTTATCGTCTGGCCTAATTGCATGAAGTCTTTGTATAGTATCCATATCTTGCTTCATCTCATCCATGCGTGTAGTCAGGCCGGTGAGGCACTTATCTATAGGATAGTAGACATCATCAAGCCCACTTTATCACCATTCTTGGAAGGTTGTTTTTTTTAAAATTACTAGAGATACCAAAGTGGATCATCCTACCACTATACCACACTTGCGTAGAATGTTTGAAAGAACCAAAGCTGATTTCCAACACTAATCCTGACATTATTAGCTTGCTTTGGAGCTTCGTATACATTGGATCGGATTCCTTCTGCAAGTCTGTAGGTACAAGTCATTGCACCTTTGGTTTCCTTCTCTCTCTCTCTTCTACATCTACTTAAAAGCTTAAAAGATTGAAATGACTTCCCGAGATGCAGAGGTAGGTACGTTACCAATTTCCTCATTATTCTAATTCAGATGAATGATGACACATTGTTGGAAGCGAGGGATAGGTAAATTACCAATGACCGCACTATTCGCCTACAACTTTGCCCAAAAAAGCAAAATAAAAATAAAAGAATAAGATGGCATCATTGAGATCTAAAAGGATCCAGAGAAGAGAGAAAAGAGGGAAGAAAAAGACCAAAGAAGATTTTGTGCCTAGTTGTTTAAATACTTGCTAGTATAAGAGTCCATGTGTCCTTTGATCAATACTCCCAAGGTAAAGCTTGCACTTTTATTTTATGCAAAGAAATGAGATTAGTAGAGGGGCGAGTCAGGCTAGTATTTGCTAAGTTGTTGGTAGAATGAATTTGGTTGTTATACTAGATTAGGGTACATAAAATTTCTCTATGATTGACTTGATAGGATGTGGTTGCAACAAATTAGGGTGATAGTTGTACTTAGATATTATGTGAGTCTCCACTTTTCAAAACCTCTTTCACAGACTTTATGCCTGAGGAGAAGCAAAAGGTTGCTAGAGAGGTTATAAAGAATGAAAAGACCATAAGAGATAAAGCAATTAGGAGCTTTATTGGTACATGGTTTCAAATGAGCAGAGAAGATGTAGATAGTTGTTTTCCAAGTATTGATCCACCTCAATACTAGTTAGAAAGTTCAAACGCCGAGCTTAAGACTATAATCAAGCGCTAAGTGGGAGGAAACCCATTGTTTAGTAAGTTTTAATTAGTTTTAGATTAAATTACTCTTTTGGGTTTTATTATATTATTTCATGTTTTTAAAAAGAAAAAGGAACATGAGTTTGCACAAAGCATCGATCAATGGCTGGCCAGCATCGATTGACGGAGTAACCCTAGCATCGATCGATAGCCACTTAACTGTGTCGATCGACGATCACCATCAACAAGCAGGTATAATGTTTTCCTTAATTAAATTTTGTCCGTATGGTTTATTTTCTTCACCAATCTCGGACTGTATAACACTGGTGATAGTGTTGTTAAAGTCTAAGGGAGGTTTACTAATATTTTTTTCTATTTTGAGTCCTATACTTATATATATAAAAAAAGCAAGAACTCAAAGGTGCAACATCGATCGACACCATAGGGGCACCATCGGTCAACAATGGATCGCGACCATCGATCGATCCCACCTACCTCCAATCGATCGACACTCTCTTATAGAGAGAGGTATCGAGTTTCCTACTTAACTATTTACTTATGATCTAAATTTTTTTCCTAACCAATCCAAGGCAGATTACACTGGGGACAATATAATTTAAGTCTGGGGGAGGTTAGCTAACGCTATTTGATTTGTTTTGAGTTTTATTTGCTATATATATAAGTTTTTTTCAAAAAGTTATACTAAGTCAAGAAGGAGATTGTGATCAAGATTTATTATTTACTAACCCACTTTATCGTCTGGCCTAATTGCATGAAGTCTTTGTATAGTATCCAAATCTTGCTTCATCTCATCCATGCGTGTAGTCAGGCCAGTGAGGCACTTATCTATAGGATAGTAGACATCATCAAGCCCACTTTATCACCATTCTTGGAAGGTTGTTTTTTAAAAATTACTAGAGATACCAAAGTGGATCATCCTACCAATATACCACACTTGCGTAGAATGTTTAAAGGAACCAAAGCTGATTTCCAACACTAATCCTGACATTATTAGCTTGCGTCGGAGCTTCGTATACATTGGATCGGATTCCTTCTGCAAGTATGTAGGTACAAGTCATTGCACATTTGGTTTCTTTCTCTCTCTTGCTTCAACATCTACTTAAAAGCTTAAAAGATTGAAATGACTTCCCGAGATGTAGATAGGTACGTTACCAACTTCCCCATTATTCTAATTCAGATGAATGATGACACATTGTTGGAAGCGAGGGATAGGTAAATTACCAATGACCGCACTATTCGCCTACAACTTTGCCCAAAAAAGCAAAATAAAAATAAAAGAATAAGATGGCATCATTGAGATCTAAAAGGATTCAGAGAAGAGAGAAAAGAGGGAAGAAAAAGACCAAAGAAGATTTTGTGCCTAGTTGTTCAGATACTTGCAAGTATAAGAGTCCATGTGTCCTTTGATCAATACTCCCATGGTAAAGCTTGCACTTTTATTTTATGCAAAGAAATGAGATTAGTAGAGGGGCGAGTCAGGCTAGTATTTGCTAAGTTGTTGGTAGAATGAATTTGGTTGTTATACTAGAATAGGGTACATAAAATTTCTCTATGATTGACTTGATAGGATGTGGTTGCAACAAAGTAGAGTGATAGTTGTACTTAGATATTATGTGAGTCTCCACTTTTCAAAACCTCTTTCACAGACTTTTTGCCTGAGGAGAAGCAAAAGGTTAAGTCTGGGAGAGTTGATATAACCTATTTAGTACCAGTTTTAGGCCATGTTATAAGCTCTATTTATAGTATGTTATGTGTGTCTAGTCTATGTTTAGAGTATTTACAGGTCCATGAACGTTTTGGAGATATATGAGATACTTGGAGCTTTTGGAGCATCTAGAGGAGAAGAATCTATAGCTGATCATTCAGGGATTCGTCGTTGCCATCGATCGATGGAATACACTTGGCGTCGACCGATGATTAATGCCCAAGGTCGATCGATGTAGCACACTTCCCATCGATCGATGACCGCAGATTTCAAAGCCCAAGGCAGAATGACGAAAAATGCCATGGACGAATTTTGACCTAAATTTAGGGTTTGTATTTATGTCTTGAGAAGACAGAGAGAGAAGAGGAAAAAAAAAAGTGACATAGCATTTAGTTTTATTCTATTCATATTGTATTAGGGTTAGGAAAGAAATGAGGAACTCCTTCAGAGTCCTCTGGAACTCCTTTAATTTTTATTTATTTTATATATCATATATATTTCATCTAAGTTTTCTGTGACAAAGATCATGTTTGAGTAGTTATCAATTAGATTTTGGGTTGAATGATAGTAATCATGGATTAACCCAAAAATAGAATTGCCATGTTAAATTAGTATCCATCAATTGAGTTGTGCTTAATGCTTGCATTCTAGAGTAGCTAACTAGGATCTCGATGATAGGACATGTACAACTACGAGAGTATGTTCTTTACCACTAGGCTGTTAGGCACATGAGAGATATGGCCTAATAAGTCTAGTGCACTTATCAAATCTCGCCCTACACTTCCTTTTGATTGCACCGTCGATCGACATAAGGCCTTAGCCGTCGATCGATGGTCTTTTCTTTTGCTCGCATACGAGAGTTGGAGTTAAAAAGGTCAGAATAGTTAATATTTGAGTTCTAGTATATTTACGTGCTTCCTATCCCCTATAATTCATTTAGCTTGAAACCCTAGATCTAGCATATTTGCATCTATATTTACGTCTAGTAACAGCATATTTCCATATTTGCATTAGTAACATATTTCCATATTGCATCATACCTCTTGACAATGAATATTTCCTTAAATTGACTGTTCAGTACCAATATATATATTTACCTCGCTTAGTCTTTAGAAATAAGAAAATCTATTGTGTGTCTTTGCTCTCTGTAGATTACATCCCTAAGTACTACACATGATCTCTCTTGGCAAGAGTATTATTTTATGTGTTAAGAATATGGTCAATTTGATAGTTAATTTATTAGGATATTTATTCCCTGCTAAAACAATAAACACCACCCATGTCAGTTATCAATCAAATTAAGGAATTATTCCTTATCAAGAGGTAAAGATGCAATATGGAAATATGCTATTAATTAAAATATGAAAATATGCTATTAATTAACTATATGTAAATGTAAATGTAAATATGCTAGATCTAGGGTTTCAAGCTAAATGAATTATAGGGAATAGGAAGCACATAAATATAAATATACTAGAACTCAAATGTTAACTATTCTGACCTTTTTAACTCTAATTCTCGTATGTGAGCAAAAGGAAAGACCATCGTTCGACGGCTAAGGCCTGATGTCGATCGATAGTGAAATCAGAAGAAAATGTGGGCGAGTTTTTATAAATCCACCAAACTTATTAGACCAGCTCTCGCATGAGCCTAACAGCCTAGTTCAACAAAGTCTATTCTGGAACATAACATACACTCGTAATTATCCATGTCCTATCATCGAGATTCTACTTAGCTACTCTAGTGTATACCAAGCTCCAAAGCAAGCAAATAGTGTCAGGATTAGTGTTGGAAATCAGCTTCGATTCCTTCAACCTTTCTAAGAAAATGTGATATAATGGCAGGATGATCCACTTTGGTATCTCTAGTAAACCTCCCCAGACATAAACAACACTATCACCAGTGTTATACAGTCTGAGATTGGTGAAGAAAATAAACCATAAGGACAAAATTTAAAATGGTATACCTTCTCGCTGAAGGTGACCGTCGATCAACACAGTTAAGTGGCTATAGATCAATGCTAGGGTTGCTTTGTCGATCGATGTTGGCCAACCATTGATTGATGCTCCATGCAGACGATCTTCCCTTTCTTTTAAAAACATGCAATAATATAATAAAATCAGAAATTAAACTAATATAATCTATAACTTAATTAAAACATACTAAACAGTGGGTTACCTCTGTCTTCTCAAGACATAAATATAAAACCTTAAATTTAGGTCAAAACTCGTCTAGGGCATTTTCATCATTCTGACTTGGGCTTTGAAATCTTTTGTCATCGATCGATGGTAAGTGCGCTACATCTATCGACCTTGGGCTTTAATCATCGGTCGACGTTGTAATAACCCTCACGAACCAATGATTTTTTGGTCGAGCAAAACTGACCCGAAGAATTAATGTCTAGACGAGATTGCCGTGTGGTCGAAAGACCTTCCCTTGATAGTTATTGTTGATTTTTAATTATTATGGTCGAGTTTTATTAAATCTGAAAGAGTTAATTTAAAAGAAAGATGAGATCCGATGGCAGGAAACGTTTGGTCGAAAACTGCCCAAAAAGACCGTTCAGCTGCTTGGCTGGTCATGTGCGATGCACATGATTTTCACTTGCTTGCTTTCTTGAACAGTCATGTGCCATGAATATTCCTACCTGCTTGCTACATTAAAAGTCATGTGACTTTCACACCTGCTTGGAGATTACTTAATTGGGAAGAAAGGTTCAGTTGCTTGGTTACTCCATTGGACAGAAATGATGAAGTAGGATGCTAGGTGTCCATTCTCAGCCTTGCTTTCATATACAAGCTGGACACTCATCAGAAACTCCTCTCCATGTATTTATTTCCTTCTCCTTCATTCTGGTCGTGCATAATCCAGAGAGAAACACAGAAAAATCAGAGAGAGGAGAGAGAAAATTCAGACAGAAAAATCAGAGAAAAAATATGGAAAAAAATCAGAGACTTAAACTAGAGCATGGTTGACCCTTCTCACCATCTTATGTCTTGAATCAGTGAAGTATGGTGTATGTAATAACTGGAGGCTGGTCGTGACTTTATCTTGGAGTTGAGAGCACCCCATGACTTGATGCTTTAATTTTAATCGGTAAGGATTTATGACTTTGTTAAGATCATTTTTTGTAAAGGTTCATGTCTGTAACAAAACCTAAGCTCTATTCTGATCATGTTTGAACTGATCCCGTCCTAATCCATCTTATCTGAACTGAACTGATCTTATATAGGATGAGTAGAACCAAGCTTGAACCGAACTGATTATATAGTTAGCTTGAACCAAACTGCCGGAATATTAATTTTCTGATCCGAACAGATTTGATCTTGTCTAGTACTGAGCTGAGCCGTGCTGTCTATGGTCTGAACTTGTCTTCAACTGATCTGGTCTGAGTAGAACCAAGCTATGCTGGTTTGAACTGATTATAACCGAAGTTAACTGACCATGAGCTGGGCTGTTATAAACCGAATTAAGTTGTTTTAGTTTGAACTTAACTGATCTTGAGATCAAACCATTGTGTTTCAGGTCAGTGGGCGAGAGAAGCTTGAAGGATCAACCAGATTCATCAAGTAGAATTATGTTCTGTCTAGGTAAGAACTTGATCATGGACTGATCATTTTCTTAGAACCGTTAGTGAACTGATATAAGTTGATGATCTTAGCTGAGTTTTGTTTCTGTTAAAACTGAACTGAATAATCTTATATCCAAACGTCCTCTCTTCGTTCAGCTGGTTGGAGAAGTCTGAAGATCAGTCCGGGTAACCTTGTGGACGTTCTGAATCAGGAGTGAAGAGGAGTGTGATTAGCTTGAGCTCGAGTCTAGTCTTCCTTAGCCAATCTCATGGATTCAATGGTGAGTCTAAATAGATAATGAATAAGTTATGAATAAGTATGCATGATTACATACTGAATATGGTTGATTGATAAGCAAAGTCTCTTAATCTATAATTGAATGTGAGGTGTTTACTTAGATAAACACTTAAGATATATTATGAATTATTATTTGAGGTTTATCTCGAGCCTTCGTACTTGTTCTCATGAACTAATATATAAGTACATAATTAAGTATATAAGTATGAATCATATGAAGTCTTATTGTATACTCACTCTCCCGAAGGTCTCGCATTACCGTGAATTGGTCCTGCTCTATGGAACAAGATCACGAAGACACGATAATGGGGTCGCACTCTGGAGGCCGTGTA
This sequence comes from Sinapis alba, assembly GCA_012274485.2. NCBI lineage: Eukaryota > Viridiplantae > Streptophyta > Magnoliopsida > Brassicales > Brassicaceae > Sinapis > Sinapis alba. Next base: position 192,992 of record MU105660.1, on the reverse strand, counting down.
ACTGCATGCATCGTTAGATGTTTGATCTTGGAATATCTGATGGAGATGATGGATATATTTATTTTCCCGCTAGGCTCGATTAGCCTTGGTGGTTTTCCGGGTTTAGTATATATATATTATGAGTATGAGTGAATAGCGGGTGTCGTGGAGGTATTGTTAAAGATAAGATTCACATCGATGGAATGTAAGGCCTTATATTATATGAGTTATGGAATATGTTTCCACTGCATACAAATGATGTTGATTGCTCGGGATATTTTAAAAATGTGTTAGGGTGTGGGATTAGACTCACTGAGTAAACTAGTTACTCATGTTTTATTTGTAATGCAGGTTACTATTAGGTGGGAGACCTTACTCTAGGACGGGAAGGAACAACATTAGCCAGCGGTAGTATTATTATCCTTGTAAAAGTCGTTTTGATTTATCCTATGTATAAATTTTGTTTACCGAAAACCTCGAGGTTAGCCTTTAAAATTTTTGTAAGATGTTTTTGAAAGAATAATTATATAATGTATAAAGATTGTTTCTTAAAGTATGGGTTCCATATGATATTAGTCTTTGTCTGGATGAACCAACTATTGGGTATTTGTTCGGTCGGGTTGAAAAGCCTTGGCTGATGTCCAATAGGAACGTTGATCTTTTCGGATTGCTAGTCTAAGGCACTCGGAAGTATTCCGGGAACCTCAGATTGGCTTTTGGGGAAGATTGACCGTGTCATTTCTGGTCATCTATGATCGGGGGTGTCACAAAGGTGGTATCAGAGCATGGTTATATGATGCTTGAATGGGACTTGTTTCAAACACTTTTTGAATCCAAATGAGTCCCAAGGATAACTAGGATATGCTGGCTGGTTCCTTCATCTTTGGTTAGATAGTCATGGGTAGTTACCTTACCGTTAACTTTCATTGCAGATGTGCCGAAACAAGCTGAATGGGTTTGAGCGTACTAACCAATTTTGAACCCGTCATGCTTCCGTTTGTTATCGTTATGCTCGGGTTTGGTATCGTCATGCTTTTCTTGCCATTCTGTTGGGTTCTAGGATGGATATATTTTAGAGAGATATACGGGACAGAGTCGACACATCGAACACATATATGGACATATTTGTTATCGATGTCAAAGCGGATGTTGTTTTTGATGATTCAGTTTCGGGAGATTTTGCTGCACATGATCACCCAGATGCATATGTTCTTCCGGATGCTCAAGTTTATCCAGCTTATGCTCAGACATCCCAGAACCAGAGTTGTACAAGCCTGATTGATTCATCAAGTGTTTCAAGCTTAGCATTGGTGGCGAAGATGGTTCAACTGTAGTACAAGACGATGGACACACCAGCACCATTATGTTTGCAACAAGAGATCTTGAAGCGTATGATGCAAAGAAGTAGTTGAGACAACAAGATACCAAGGAAGGACTAAACCATTCGATGTAGACTTTGGATTGAGGAAGATTTCAAATGCAATACTGGGAGCAGATGACTGACGAGGCCCTTGTTCCGAGGATTGCAAGAAGGATATGGAAGCATATAACATCAGGAAGGATGCACCGAGTTGGTCGCTAAGTGTCAAACTTCATTTTGGGAATGTTAGTCCAAGTTAGACAGATTTCTTTCAAGAATTCAAGAAGAAGTAGTTTCTACTCAAGGCATGGGACAGATTGAATATTCAACTTATGGATTAGTACAGTGAGATGTTTCCGCTAGAGGGTGGACGTCGAGTGAATCTGATTCATCCATTATGGTTTGGAGGATGTGGAATCAATCATGGAGATGTGCTATGGGGACTTAGCCAATAATTTTGGAGCAAATAAAGGACTGCAGTGTTTAAGAGCTTTGAGGAGATAGTAATGTAGGACGTGAATGTTAAGGGAGTTGTTACTGTGTAAGGAAGTTTCTTTGTGCCATTCAGACCGTCTAAAGACTACCCGTTCAGATCAAAGGTCAGTTTCAGGTAATGAATCAAGAAATTCATGGAGATTATTTTGGTTGGACGTTTAATCAAATCAAGACCGAGGACCCCAAGTTGTTTTGATCATTCTGTTATGGGTGTGCTTCTTCAAGTGGATAAAATCCTGGACCGTGTACGTCATTCGCACTTTGGTCGTTCCTATGAATAGTATAGATTATATTCTAAACTCAACCATATAGTTACCCGATTCATTTACCTATACATAGGGTACCACTTGTTGAAATTTTTTGCTTTTCCTTACCATTAGTCCCTAACCAAGTGTTTGACTATTTGGGTAGAGCCTACGCTTTAGATTTTCCTCGACCGTCAAAACCCCTTATAGTTCCAATCACAGGTTTGCTTCTTATCTCATTGTGTGTTGTGTGCATTTTTTTTAAAAAAAATTATGAATGATTTAATAAATAAGTAAATGTGTGATGAATGTGTTGTAAGAAACCTTGTCTATGGACGGAATTTTCTGCCCATATTGTATTTGTTTTGGGAACAACACATAGTTGTAGTTTGTAGTTCCCGAGTAGAGTCATAGTTTTAGAGAGGATTCACTTTAGTGAATTCAAGTATACTGTTCTTATTTGTGGAAATACTAGATGCCATTTTGAGTTATGGTATGCTTTCCACGTTCCTTGGTACTTCCATTAGAGCGAGTTCTTGCTCGGTATTCGATGTTGTAATCGCTCAACTCAACCACCCATTTTTCTAATCTCCCTGATTGACTAGGGCTATGAAGGATTTTTCCGAAGTGGGAATGTGGGGAGGATTATGATTGCGTGCAACTGGAAATATGGCCTTAATTTCCGAGCCTACATTACGATAGTGAGTGCCAATTTTTCCATAAGTGGATATTGTGTGTCAGCGTTTGTCAAAGTTTTACTTACATAAAAAAATGGTTTTTGCTTGCCGTGCTCTTCGTTGATGAGAACGGCACTTACAGCTGTCGCATATACCGCGATGTAGACAAATAAGGGTTCTCCTTTGACAGGTTTCGCAAGAACTGGAGGAGTTCTCAAATAATGCTTCAGCTGTTGAAAATCTTTCTCGCACTCTTCGGACAATTCAAACTTTTTGTTCCCCCTCAAGTTTTCATAAAAAGGTAGAGATTTATCTATTGACCTCGAGATAAAGTGATTGAGCAGTGCGACTCTCCCGGTTAATCTGTGTACCTCTTTTTGGTTTTCGGGGAGGCCATATCCATCAGTGCATTAATCTGTTTTAGGTTGGCTTCGATCCCCCAATACGTGATGAGGTATCCAAGGAATTCTCTTGATGCCATAGAGAACTGGCATTTCGCCGGGTTTAGTTTCATGTTATGCAGGTTTAGTCTCCCAAAACATTCTTGCAAATGTGTGATATGATCTTGGTCTTCGAGAGATTTTACGAGCATATCATCAATGTAAACCTCCATAAGTTTTTTTAGCTGCTCTGATAACATACGATTTACGAGTCGTTGATAGGTTGTGCCTGCATTCTTGAGACCAAAAGGCATTACTTTCTAACAATATGTGCTGTGATCTGTGATGAATGCTGGTTTGTCGCAATTGTCGGGGTTCATCATGATCTGATTATACACTGAGAAGGCATCCATGAAAGATACGAGCTTGTTGATCAAGACTTTTTTATCCTAAGATCAAAGTAGTATAGAAAGATGTCAATCTAATCCTAAGTCATTTTGAAGCAAAGAGAATACAAGTGATTGTTTAATCTAAATGCAATCAATGTAGTGAAGTGAAATTAAACTAGTAATAATTGCAAACAAGACAAGTAAATGAAACATTCAATCAATTAGAGAAAATATAACTCATGGGATTGGACATTTAAACAATTTCTTTCCCAAGATAAATATTCATTTGTAATCAATTATCAAACATTAATTATCAATTGCTTGATTCAATCAAGCAATCATTAAGAGCAAGTTTAATAACTATCTAAGCACCCTAACATCAATTCTCATTGGTTAGGAAGGCAAAGAGCAATATCAACTTGATTCAGACATTTCATCGAACACCTTCAGGTGTGAAATGTCTAATGATCTAGATTAGAGTGTTCAACACTAATCTAGCATTAAAAACAGTGATAAGCACGAAAACAAAAATATCTAACACTAAACACCTTAGATCGTCACTTAACCACCCTAATCACCTTAACACATGAAGCCAAAAGAGAGTTTACTCACTAATCATCATGTTTAACCTTAAACCCATGATTGATTCAAGACTAATCATGTTAAGAAGATGAGACAAACTTAAATTACTCAAGAAAGAAATATTTAACTTTTAAAGGTTCAAGCTTTCTCCAAGTATTAATGTATTTTTGAGAGAAAACAAGATATGATCCATGTTATAGGTCTAAAACTTTTTATAGTAGCTTAGAAACTCAAACCGGGTCAACCTGACAAACCCGGGTTTGACAAAAAAACAAATAAGTAAGTTGGTCTCGGTGTCGACCGCAGACGGGTTTGGTCCACGACCGTGGTCCGCAGTCGAGCACGAATCGATCCAACCACACTGTCCAGAATCAGTGGACAGCTCTCTCCACGTTCGGTATCCGCAGTCCCCCCTTGTTAAACTCGACCTCACTACCCGGATTCCACAGAATGCCTTCATCCATGGTCGGTGTCCACAGATCGTCTATTTCAGACTCGACAACACTGCCATCATTCCACGGACTGCCTTCATCCACGCTTTTAGCATGTGGTTCGTCCAGCTTCACTTGTCCTCCCTGCCCACGATCCACAAACAGAGTTGGTCTGCGGCACTTCGTCCTTGGTCGATCATTCTTTGGCTCATTTTCCCAAAGGTCAATCTTAACTTCCTTTGATCCAAGATGGCTCTAAACACCTCCAAAACCTCCAAAAGGATACTCCAACACCTAATATAGACATTTATGCAAATGAAACCTAGTGATGCCTAAATATTAATCTAAATGATCAAAATGTACATTAAATGATTGTTAAAATATTGCAAATTCATAACATATCACTTGTTTCATGCAGTTGCCTCGACGAAACGGTCGATGTATGGCAGGGGGAAGCTGTCTTTTGGTCATGCTTTATTGAGGTCAGTGAAATCGACGCACACTCACCACTTTCCATTTTTCTTTTTAACTACAACAGGGTTAGCGAGCCAGTCAAGATATCTGACCTTTGTTATCGATCCAACTTTCAGGAGCCTTTTGACTTTTTCATTGACCGCGGCGGCGCGTTCTGGTCCTAACCTTTGTCTTTTTTGTTTGACTGGTAAGAAAGGTTGATCGACATTGAGGTAATGCCATGTTATGTTAATGTCGATACCTGGCATTTGTTCTGCAACCCAAGTAAACATGTGTAAGTTCTTTTTAAAACAAATTAAGAGTTCTGTCTTTAGTGGTTCGCTAAGGTTGGCTCCAATTTTGACGCAGCGTTCAAGGAATTTTTCGTCGAGACGTATAGAAATCACAGGTTTGCATGTCTGCTCGCATTTTTGTTCTAAGGCCTTGACTTTCCAGATTTGCCAAAAGATTTCCCTTTCATCTTGTTTTGGGGCATTTTCGAGGGAAGTTGATTTCTTTTTCTTTTTCGACAAAGTTTCTGCTGTTCAGCTTTTTGTTTTAACTTTTCTGCAAAACAGACTCTCGATGCTTCTTGATCTCCCCAGATTGATTTGATTCCGTTGGGAGTCCGAAACTTGAGGCAAAAATGGTACATTAATGGAACGGCTTTCATGGAGTTGGCCATAGAGCGCCCATGATTACATTGTATGAAGTAGGGTAGTCGACGACCAGAAACTCCATGATTTTTGTTATACTCCTAGCTTTAACCAAAATATTAATTGAGCCGAGGGTAATAGTAGCTTCCCCTGAGAATCCCACTAGTGGGCTCGGACTTTCTGTGATTTCAAACAGTTCGATTTTCATTCTCTCGATGTTGTTTTTGAAGGTGATATCAGCCGAGTTCTTGTGTTGACTAATACTCTTACGTCGTTGATTCTTTGATCATCAACTCGATGGCAAGGAGATTGTTTAGGGTTTGGCCTGATCGGTCCTTTCCCCATGCTTGAACGAGATGACATTGTTGTCTGTTTGGTTAGACATATCCCCTCTCAATCGTTTGGTGAATTCGAGTTTGAGAATTTAAAATTTGCCCTATCTACTTTTGTAAATGGAGGAAAGTCAAGATTCTTGACTTTCTCTAAGGATTCGGATTCTTTGTATAATCACACGAATACAAAAAGGAGCAAGAAACAAAATATCATATAAAGTTGCACAGAGGCGTTTTATTGATTAAGATGAAGAATTGTTTACAGATTTTCATCGAAAAAAGGACAAACAAAAATTTCTCAACAGTGGAGAACAAGAGAACAAAGCAGTAAAACGTTCTAAGTATGGAACTCGCTAGTCTAGCCACCTAAGTCTAAAGTTCTTCTAAACCTAACAGAAATATCCTAAGGTCTACCCTTCGGATCCATTTCGTTCAGAGCTCAGGATCGTGTATATATAGTCTCTCAAACACGGTTGTCTTCCCTTATTCTTTCGAGATTTAAATATATTGTCATCTTGTATCCTTCCTTATCCTTCTTCACTTCCATGTTTATCCTATTCTCTCTTTCCATTTTCTTCTATCGAGTCGAGTAGACCTCCACTTCTTGTGGTCCTATTCTCATTCTAAATTGTAAGGGGCTTTTCGCGTGTTCTAGACCATTTTAGTCCGTCTGACGGTTTATGTGTTTTTATGGTTTTTCTCTGAAAAATCATCAATTTGTGTTACGAACGTTTTTAATGTCGTCAATTATGTACGTTTTTAATGTCAAAGATTGATGTCATGTTGGGGTCAAAATTGGTCATGGCAAAGTCAACGGCTAAAACGCCTGAGGAAGTATTCTCTTTCAAGCAAAAGATAAAACAAAAGAACTAAAACCTCATCTAATTCAAAAAGAATTAACAACGATAGAGGAACAATCCCTCGACCAAATATCATTCAATTGACTCCCGAGATTGTTGAGGCAAAAAATGGTAGTGTTGAAATCAATGTCTCACCTTACCATCCAAGTCTTTTGAAAAAACTTTCGAGACAACTTCAGAAAGATTTGGAGAACAAGCTTTGGAAGGATGATCCACGGACAGTCCACCCCGCCCTATGGCAGGGAATTTCCTTGAAAAATCAACCACGCCCTAGGGCGGGGACGATACGTGAAAAATCCATCCCGCCCTAGGGCAGCCACGATCCAAGCCCAAAACCTCTCTGTGGGAACCAAAATTCGCATAGTCAATTTTAGTGAATGGATGAAAGCAAAGAGAACCCTACTTTCCTTGAGGTCCAGATTCTCTGCGAGAACCAACAACAAGTAACAAAATAAATGTGTAAAAAATAAAAGATAACAAAACAAAACTAGAAAAAGTAGATCTTATTTCGAATCCACGTAAGAGCATAGCAATTGTTACAAAAGATTATAAAAGCTTCGGCCGCAAGAGCTGTCAGCAAGTTATCTAATTCAAGCTATCTAATTCAAGTCAACTTTTTTTGTGACAACCTGTCCTGCTCACTCGGATCCCAGGTTCACAGCGCTGCAGCGCATCGACCCCAACCCCTCCCTTATGAGTTCTAAGTAACTCCTTAATTAGGTTGTTGGTGCGCCTCGAACCCAGGACTTCACCCTTTAACAACATTCTCATAGGACAATCTGTCACCAATTGAGCTGCAAATTGTAACACCCATCTCCTCCTTTCTCGAGAACAGCGTGTTACTTCCGGTAAAATATCGAATTAAACCGAGATATTTAAAATCAAATAAAATATTCAAGCATTTAATAAAATAAACGTTCTGAGAATTCATTTTAAATTTAATAACCAAAATAAACCGTAACGAAAGCTCGTATAAAACAATAACTAAAACTGTAATAAAACACGATGATCCCAAAGACACTAAACCGTACAGGTATCCGACTACTCGACATGCACACCTGCAACTGGAAGAAAGAGGGGTGAGTAACAGGGGAGTCACTCAGTGAGGTATGGGATGCGAAACACGCAAACCACTGACAAAGTAAAATAGAACTCCCACTATGGAAGTTTACCTCTAAAACATGATCAAACACGATGCCTAAGGCGTCTCACGAATAAAATAATGTGATGATAGCGCATAGCTAGTCCATACACTCCACATCATCCTCATGTGGGTAACCGTATATAATTGCGCCCGGAAGTACATAAGTCCGTTTCTGCTTCCCTGCAATGTCTACTCTGCGTTTATATTCAAACGTCTTTGCACCCCGCAATCTCTGCTCTGCGTCAATATGAAAACGTCTTTGCACCCCGCAATCTCTCAAACATCTGCATCGCTAGCTCAGACGTCTCTGGCCCCCGCAATCTCCAGATAGTCCCTATATTTATAACTATATACATATATATATCGCCATTTAACTTCACTCAATTCAATCAATAGTTGAATCATCTAGACCCCTAATTCCAGTTTACAATAAATATACTAACTATCAAGCAAGACTCGATTCACAAAGACGGAACATGCTTCGAAATCTAAACTACCATAGGAAAAATTCTACACTAATACGAGATTTACGGAATAGACCCTCAACTTAACCAAGATTGGAATTGATCACGTCATACTCGGAAACTGATATGCCTCATCAAACATCTATGCTTTAGACAGAATGACTTGGCAAACAAGTCATCCATAAGGTCCATGACCTCTTCCTACGCATGCCATGATAAAAGTGCTAATGATACACTTAACCTTCTCGGACCTAGCTACGGTTCGAAGGTCCAGATCTCCAGTGACACGGCTCAGCTCTCCGGTGGATAACGGCTCGTGGCGGCACAGATTTGTGGTCGTCGATGAAGAGAATGGTGGCTCCGCCGTTAATCATCTTTTCCTCCATGCGCTAACGATCAACAATCATAGAAGAAGGAGAACAAGAGTGATGGCGGAAGGGAGAGCACGTCTGCAAAGGCGGTTCATGATGTGTTCGCAGAAATAGGGAGTTTACATATATATATTAGGTATAATAACACACACACGAAAACGTTAGGGACAAATGGGTGGGGGTTTGGGTTTAACAATATTTAAATAAAATAGATGAAAACCAAACCATTTGGTTTAGTCTAAAGGAATAATTCAATTTGACCAATACATCGGGTTAGGGTCGTTACAGATTCCATCTTGACTGAATTTGATCCCAACAATTAGTCCCACAGCTCGTTAGAACCGTGAACATTTAGCGTCATGTTCTAGCGAGCGGCTGAGCAAGTTAGGCAAGTTAGACAAGTTAGGCGGAATTAATGGTTGAAAAGGTTCGTTGAAAGTGGTCCGTTCACTCCCCTAAGAGTGGAATGTGGTAAGATTGGGGCTTTGCCTTGTAAAGCCTGCCTACGTACCTTTTTGAGGGGATTAAGCCTTTCGTAGTTCGTTCTGGAGTTAAAGCTCTTATGACCTTGTTTTCCAATGAGACCTTCGCGGTTTAGTTGTGCATCGCTTAGAGAATATCGAACATGTTGCTGCCAATGGAATTTTGTATTGGACCTTTGTTGGCCTCGAGACTAGCCTTGGAGGCTGTTTGCTTTGGTCAAGTTTGGCCATGTTTATATTTCGGGATTGGCCGTTGGTGGCTTTGAATCCCTACCCGTTTAGGGCGTTTTTTTAAAAACTTTTGCTCAGATTTATAGATTACGGTTTTATAAATCAAGAGAACTGCCATTTTATGGAGTTAGAGGGACATGGTGTGAGTTGTCCTCTCATTCCTGCCTCTCGGATGATCACCATACCCGTCGTTGTGTAAGATGAGAATTCTTGCAGTCTTTTAGTTTGTGGAGACTCATAAACGTACATATATAAACGAAGAGACAAATTATGGGATCTCGTATCGGGGTGTTGATACTATGGCTTTGAGATCTCATAGACCAGCGTTGATGGGTTTAGGGCAAGACCTAGGTTTACTTTTGGCTTAAGGCTTTGCAATGACAAATCGGCTTTCATTTTGCTGATTTGTGATTTTAACCTGATTCATACCGATTTAAAGCCCGCAAATTGTTATCGGCTTATATGACTTGTCTTGGTAAGAATCGTGCTACTTCCAAAGGTTGTTTGGAGGTGCTGACCAAAATTTCAAATTTCTTGTATAGTGCGCTATGTTATCCTTGTCAGGTGTATGAGAGCCCATTTTTGGGGATGGCTAAGTCTGTTTAGGACGTTAGAGTTTGTTTGTTTTTATCCACAACAATTAAATGATAAATGTTACCATTTAGAGGTGCGTTACCGTTAAGAGGTGTGTTTGAGTATTTTGTGTTCCTGAGACGAGGGTTTCGTCTGAAATGTTTTGACAAAAAACGGTTATTCGAGCGTTAGCATCGTCTCGCGGTGCCGAAGGTTGTATTTTTCTTATGCCGTGTTTCGTGGTTGAAACGTTCTCCGGCTTAGAGAGCTACTTCCGGTAGAGAAAAAATTTGGTTTGTTTGCAGATTTTCGCAGGCAAAACTGATGTTTCTCTTTAGATGCTAGATTTTTCGATTTGCGATCGACGAATTAGGACTGAAGGGTCCTGTAAATTTGTCCCAGGGAAGAAGCGTCTTCCTTCACGGTGCTTTGTTACAAATGTTTCCTTGTATGTCGCGTTTTCTATGTAAAACGTGTCAGACTTAAACTGAGTTGTGGAAAATATAGAACTTGGTTGTTTTGACAAGTTCACATTTTTTTTTGTTAACCGCTTGGTTGTTAAGACCGAGTCTTGTTATAAAGGCTTTATTGTATGATTTCCATTTTATTGTCACTTGGCATTTTAGACGAATTGTGTATTGCCGTTTTGGCGTTAAGTGATTGGATGGACCAGTGGTATGTCAAATGTTTTGTCTCAGTGTAAAGGTCGTTTTCAGCCAGATGGCTACAGATGTTGTAGGTCAAGGACTAGACCATGTCACTTTCGTGTTAACATCAAGGTCATGTTAATTTTTTATTTTCCTTAGAGGTGATGCCGAATTTGGGTTCGGGCTTTACAGGAAGCCGTAGTCGGATGGTACCAAGAGTCAGGGCCGACCAGGAGGTCGGATTGGACCGTGCAGGTGCTGGGTTCGTTCAAGAGGTTAGGTACAACTGTATTAACTGGTTCAACTGGGTGTCAAGTTCGATCGGATGAACTGGTTTGACCGGGTTATCCGGTTTTGATTGGGCGGTCCTGTTCGGCTGGGTGGTCCAGTTTCGACCAGGTGGTCCGGTTCGGCCAGGTTTGACTGAGAGGTCAGGTTCAACCTGGTTTGGCTGTGCGACAAAGCAGTCAGGTTCGACCGGGTTACCTGGTTTCAACGGATGGTCCGGTTTTTGACTAGGTGGCCCGGTTTGGCAGGTGATCAAGCCTAGACCAGGTGGTCCAGTTCCACCTGATTTGACCAAGAAGTCAGGTTATACCTGGTTCGGCTGTGCGACCAAGCATTTAGGTTTGGCTGTGCAGCCAAGCATTTAGGTTCGACTGTGGAATCAAAAACTGTTTGTGGTGTGATTAGCGTACTGCTTTTCTCGAAAAAATGTTTTGCGGGTTTTTAGAGATGTTATGTATCATGTTGGTTATCGTAAAAATTTGGTTTCCAGGTTTACACGATAATTGTGTTTGATGAACAAATAGTAGATTGCTAATGTAAAGTATTTTGGCGAGACGAGAGATGCACGCGATAAAAGGAGTTGGCGAGTTTTTCTAGAAATCATGTCGCTTTATAAGAAAAATTTCAAATTTTTGTGTTTATGGATGAATGTTTCGAAATGTGGGAGTGTACGAGTATATGTATATGTACTTACTCCCTCCTTGTTTTACAAAAGAAAACGGATAACCTGTTCTTTTGAAGGGTTGTGTACGTTTTCTCTTTCGAGCATTGAGATGATCGACCATCTGAGTCGATTTAAAGACGACGTTGGGATTGTGATTTTCGATTGGCGACTTGGAATAGGTTGGTTTCTTAAGAAAAGCACTAAGAACAAGTCATTTTTAAGAGGACGTTCTTGTTTCTAGTTCTTTGTATTGGGAAGGGAGATGAGTATGCATGAATGTGTGGCGATAGTTTCTCGGTTTTACGAGAGATTAGATTGGTTTGCAAGTTCTGCCTGAAGAGTTAAGGAACAATAGAACAAGACTGGAAAAATCGCCTAAGGCTTAGATTGCTAGACTATCCACCTAGATTCTAAGTTCCCTAATGTTTACGACAGTTTCCAAAACGCTTTCATTCTTTTCCTACGAAAAATCCATCTTTGATAAAAGTTTCTAAGTCGGACATACCTTAGTCTTATCGGAGATTTGGATTTGCCTCTTCTTCCTTCTTCTTTTCTTTGTGTCTTCTGTGTGTCTTCTAACGGACTGTTTTTTGAAAAAAATTTGACGAGAATATCAGAGTGAGGAAGAAATGTCAACGTCAAAGTTTTCCATTCTCATCTCTTTGTACCGCTGGTTTAACTAAATTGACCAAGTGCACTTTGTATATTGTCAGAAAGACTATCAAATGTTTACGGATAGATGTTTTCGACTCAACCTGGCAGAATTTTGTAAACCTGGATTATGATTTTGTAACAAAGGAACTGTTACAAAATCATTGAGTCAAAGTGAGGAAGAGTAGGTGATGACTCGAATAAGACTGAAGCGGGCGATTAGGAAAAAGAAGCAATGAACATGATGTTATTCTAGTAAGGTGTCAGTTCGTCAAACTGCAAGCGAACTGGTCCTTCCCTAACCCATTCTCTTTGTTTTTTTGTTGAATGTTTCATATGATCTTGTCTGACTTCCCAAAGGTCGTCAACTCTTTTTTGAGTTTTGTTTATGAGAATTGTTTCGTAAATGTTGTCCAATTTACTATACGAAGGTTGTATCGTAAATTAATATCTTGTTTAAACTTTACGAATGAGGTTTCGTAAAATATTGTCAAGCTTAATTTTATGAAAGTTCCCCAAAATGTTATCGATCTTAATTTTATGAAAGTTGTGCAAATTATTCTGCAAAATGTTATCGAGTTTGATTTTACGAAAGTTGTTTTGTAAAATGTTTTCGAGCTTAATTTCGTGAAAGTTATTTTGCAAAATGTTTGTCGAGTTTAATTTGTAAATTTTTTTGCATAATGTTTTGGAGCTTAATTTTGCAAAAGTTAATCCACAAAATGTTGTCGAGTTTAATTTTACAAAAATTGCTCCGTAAAGTGTTTGTCGAGTTTGGCTGTATGAGAGCCATTGTTTGGAAAAACTCACATTTTGTGGCTGTTCCGCAAATCTAGTTTCTGAATTTTTAATATCGGAAACTCTTTCTGCGATGAGCTTAATTTTGCGGCCAAACTTAATTGGAAATTTTCTTGTTTCCGTAGGATCGATCCGAGGAGTTTTGAGTACTTTTTCCGAAGTAATCTTGGTAGATAAACGTCAAGAGTTTGCAGCAATGACTGATTTCTTACAAAACCTTAGGTTTCAGAAAAAGTTTAAGCGGTGAAAGATATGATCCATCGTTTTGCTTTGTTTATTGTTCGTCAGACGTTTTAGGTTTCTAGTGGTTTTATAGAAAGCAACTTCATTTTCTTGAAAGTTATTCAGAAGATGTATAGCAGTGGGGGGGGGGGGAGTTAGGAGCCCAATTTTTCGTGCTTCTATTTCTCTGCGAGTATTCTAGGTTTCCTTCGTGACTTCGGAAGGTGGAAGCGAGTTTATTTCTCCAAAGATTTTTACGAAAGTTATTTGGAAAAATTTTAGCGGTGAGTTTGTGTACCCGATTACCTGCGTTTCCTTTTTTCTGTGAGTAACCTAGGGTTTCTCCACGGTTTCTAGTAGAGAAAGATTTATTTTTCCGAAAAGTTTTTGGAAGAAAAACGTCCTTTGGTGGAACCCTTAGGCGTAGAGATTTCTCCAACTCGGTAATGAGACGAATTTTATGGGGTTTGATAGGTTTCATCACTGCACTTTCTGTTTTGACAGAGAAATTGTGTGCTCGTTTTGGTGCTCTTCCTGTGGTGAAAAATTGCAACTAGGTTTTTGATTTTGTTGACCACTGCAGCGTTTGCGTAAGCAATTCCATAGGAGCAGTCGCTGGAGTTGTTTTACCAGCGCTGACGCGAGCTGTGAGTTTTTCTTTCATATTCCCAGTCATTTCTTGGATCAAGCGTTTTGCGGCCATCAGTTAGAGTAATCCGTCCCCCCCCTCCTTCTAGCGCCAAACTCTGGGAACAGAAATTCGCACTATCAATTTTAGTAAATGGAGGAAAGCAAAGAGAACCCTACTTTTCTTGAGGTTTGGATTCTCTGCGAGATCCAACGACAAGTAACCAAACAAATGTGGAAAACATAAAAGATAACAAAACGAATCTAGAAAAAGTAGATCTTATTTCGAATCCGTGTAAGAGCATTGCGATTGTTACAAAAGATTATAAAAGCTGTGGCCGCAAGAGCTGTCAGCGAGTTATCTAGTTCAAGCTACCTAAAACCTTAAAGTTAATTGAGTCGCAGCTCGATAAAAAAGATAAAGAAGACACGAAAAGGTTATGTCGATTTCGGACTGGACCTTATGAAAGGCTGCCTATGTACCCTTTTGAAGGATCAAGCTGAAGGTAGTTCAATTAGAGAGTTTGAACAAGAGATTGAACTGCCCGGGCGAGTTCGTCTAGTATGAGTGCAAGTCATAGAAACCAAACATGTTGAAGATAAAGCCTAGGGTTTCTAAGTGCAGAGAATTCTAGAGTCTCCAGAGAGTCATTTGCATCTCTCGCCTCGGCTTCTCTTATATACTCCTCCTAAGTCAGTTTGCACTTCCTTTTTGTCCATGGGTCGAGTTTATTTCTTCATGGAAATATTTCGTTTTTTCTTTGATTTCATGATTATCTTCTAAACTTGAGTTTATCTTCCCATTACAAGAAAAGATGAACCGTCATACGAAATCTTGGGCTTCATTCTCATCAAAAACCGCAAGTAGGCTGTTAGCCGCGTTTTAGACCTTGTTGGGCCATTTTTCGACTTCGAACGTTTTTGCGAATTCTTTTAGAAATCACCTTCGATACGATGTTGGTTTTTAAGTATAGTTTAAGTCAATCATATATAGTCAAGTCATCTGGTACTTTAATTAACTGTCACAGTTTTATACGATCGATTTGAACTTATACAGGAAAACAAGTATTCACGGTTTTTATTGTAAAATCTAAACGGTAACCCCGATTGAGACGAAACAAGGGACATCATGGTCACGGTTCGATGGAGGGAGCTATGATGACAAGACGAGAGTGCCTGGTATTGATATGATGTAGTCCTACTCGTCCTATGGCGAGCTTATTTGGAAAGACTCGAGCTCTCCCTAGGTCGAGCTGGCTCGTGGACACACCAAGCTCGCCCTACGGCGAGCTGGCTTGTGGAATGAACGAGCTCTCCCTGGGGAGAGCTGGCCTTGGAAATCCTGAGCTCGCTCTCAGGAGAGCTGGCCTGAGGACGGACCGAGTTCGCCCTAGGGCGAGTTGGCATGAGGACAGACCGAGCTCGCCCTAGGGAGAGATAGCTTGTGAAAGGACCAAACTCGCCCTAGGGCAAGCTGGCCTTTGGACGGACCGAGCTCGCCCTAGGGCAAAGCTGGCTTGTGGAAGGACCGAGCTCACTTTAGGGTGGGCTGGCCTTGGACGTACCAAGCTAGGACCTTCTTTAGGTGGTTCGGACGGTTTGGGAAGTGTTAGTAAGCCTTTTTCTCAGTTTGTCGTTGTTTCCTGAAATGTGTTTGTTGAAGAGATTGGATCCTCTCATTCTAGAACTTTTCGTACAACCTCTTTATTAAAAATGATACGAAAGTATTGTTCCGAGAAATATTTTTTGGGGATTTTCAGGCATTGTTTCCGTTGTAACCAATTTTGATCCCAACACTCCCCACCCTACTGGCGGGCATGACCAGTGGGCACCCTTTCCTCCTTTCCGGCCTTAGCTCATCCATTTTGTTCTCCTTCAAATCTCGATCAAAATTTCTTTTGTTTTTTCCTAATCATAGAACACAAACAACACATGTTTTCGTAAAATTTCAAGTCAAAGCGTCAAGATGATATATGTTAACTTAAACACCATCAAATCCTCGACTGAATGAATTTATTTGGTTCAGTTTGTAAGACCAGCGACATAGAAAGTGGACATCGGACAAATCAATAACTTCTCCGAGAATAATCATTAAATGCATATCATAAGACGGCCTGAAATGCCATAAAGCATGACAAAATCCCACATGGTTTATTATGAGAATAGGCCCGAAGTCAATGACAGTTTTACTTGACTTGGATAAGGATAAATGGAAAAAGAAGATAAATGTCAAGTTTTCCAGATAAATATGAGAATCTAGAAGATAAAGAAAGCTTCCACGAACTGATAAACTTGGATCGGGGCAGAATGGGAAAGACACAACCGAACATGAAGGCATATATAAGGAGAGCCAAGGCAAGGAGCACATGGACGATTTCTTAGACTCTAGAACTCTATGCACTTAAAAACCTTAGTCTTTTCCTCGATAAGTTTGGTTTCTATGATTTGCACTCATACTACACGTACTCGCACAGTCAGTTCGATCTCTTGTTCCATTCTCTTAATCGAACTATATTTGACTTGATCCTCGAAAGGGGTACATAGGCAGAATTTCATAAATTTCAGTCCGAAATCAACATAACCTTTTGTCTTTTTCTTCTATCGCTAAGCAAGCTGCAGCTCACATAGGTTGTTCTCGACATAGTTGGGTTGACTAGAAAACTTATTTAGGTCTTACTGCCTATGTTATATGGTTTCTTTTGTAATCCCGTTTCCAGACAGGCTTCCCGTACTTTTTCTATAAAAAAAATGTGTTGTCTTTTTATATTTTAGGCGTTTATTTGATTACTTGTCATCGGCTCTCGCAGAAAATCCGGACCTCAAGGAAAGTAGGGTTTTCTTTGCTTTCTTCCGTTCACTAAAATCATTGGTGCAAATTTTGATTCTCGTAGTTTGGCGCTAGAAGGAGGGGGGCAGATTACACTTACTCTCAGGCCGCAAACACTTGATCAAAACAATGTGTGGAAATATGAAAGACAAAATCGCAGTTCACAAATACGCTGGTAAAAAAATTCCAGCAGTGACTGCTCCTATGGGAAATGCTTATTCAAACACCGCAGTATTCAAAAAAATCGAAAACCTAGTCGCGACTTTTCGCCACAGGAAAAGCACTAAAACGAGCTTGTGATTTCTTTGTCTAAACAGAAAGTGAAACGATAAAATCTATCAAAGCCCCGTACAGGTTCAAACAAAAAATGTTTTCCGAAAACTTTTCAGAAAAATAAAACTTGCTCTCCCTGAAACGCGGAGAAACTACAAATTATTTGCGGAAATAGAAGCACAGCAAATCGGGTTCCTAATCCCCCACTGCTATACTTCTTCCGAATAACTTTCAGAGAGACGAAGTTTATTTCTATAAAATCACTTGAAACATAAAACGGCTGACAAAGACTAAACGAAGCAAAACAAGGGATCATATCCCTCACCGCTAAAACGTTTTCTGAAATCTAAGGTTTCAAAAAAGTTTGAGCATCACTGCAAACTCTTGACATTTTTCTACTAAACTTACTTCAGAAAATGTACTCAAAACTCACTCGGACCGATCCTACGAAAACAAGAAAATTTGTGATTAAGTTGGATGCAACAATCAAGCTCGTCGCAGCGAGAGCTTCCAATATTAAAAACTCAGAAAAAAAAGATTTGCGGAACAGCCGCAAAACTTGAGTTTTCCAAAAAGTCTTTCGTATGGCCAAACTTGAAAACATCTTTACAAAACAACTTTCTTAAAACTAAGCTCAACATATATCTTTACGGAACAAATTTCGTAAAGTTAAGATCAGTGACCATTTTTACAAAACAATTTTTGTAAAATAAATTCAATAACATTTTGCGGAATAACTTTCACAAAATAAAGCTCGAGAAACATTGTACAAAACAATTTCCATAAAATTAAAATCGATAATATTTTACGGAATAACTTTTGCAAAATTAAGCTCAAGAATATTCTACAAAACAACCTTCACAAAATCAAACTCGATAACATTTTCCAGATTAAATTTCCCAAAATTAAGCGTGATAACATTTTGCGAAACAACTTTCGTAAGATTAAGCTCAGCAATATATTATGAAACATCGATTGTAAAGTTTAAACAAGACACTATTTTACGATACAAAATTCTTATAGTAAATTTTACAACAGTTGCAAAACAATTCTCATAAATAAAACTCAAAAAAATCAACGAGCGTCGGAAAGTCGAACAGGATCATATGAAACAATCAACGGAAAATGAAGACAATAAGGTCTACGACAGGACAAGTTCGCTCAAAACTTGACGAACTGACAACCCCACCTGAATGACATCGTATACATTGATTCTTTTTCCTAATCACCCACTTCAGCCGTCTTCGAGTAATCTCCTACTTTTCCTCACTTTGTTTCAATGATTTCTTAAAGTTCCTTTGATACAAAAAACACAATCCAGCTTTACAAAATCTGCCACGTTGAGTCGAAAATATCTATTCATAAACATTTAATAGTATTTTCAACAATATACAAAGCGCACTTGGTCAATTTAGTAAAACCAGCGGTACAAAGAGACGAGAACAGAAAATTTAGACGTTGAAATCTCTTCCTAACTCTTATATTCTCGTCAGAATTTCATCGAAAAAAAATCATTTGAAAATCAGTATCAAACTTTTTGAAGTTCTTTGACATTGAGTCAAAAGTTTCCATTCCTAAAATGCCAAATAAAATTTCGATAAAATACTCAATCATACTCAAAAAAATCGTTGACGAAATAAAACCCGTTCTCATAAATACTAACACTACGAAAATTGAAACCCAGGTCAGAAGACACGAAGAGAAGAAGACTGAAGAACAGGCAAACCCGAATCTCCGATAAGACTAAGGTATGTCCGACTTAGAAAAATTTATCAGACTTGGAATTTTTCGTAGGGAAGGAATGAAAACATTTGGAAACTGCTGTAAACTCTAGGGAACTTAGAATTTAGGTGGATAGTCTAGCAAGTTAAGTCTTAGGCGTTTTTCCAGTCTTGTTCTATTTTTTCCTTAAACTGTCCAGACAGAATTTGCAAACCAATCTAATCTCTCGTAAAACCGAGAAACGATCGCCACGCATTCAAGCATACTCATCTCGTTTCCTAAAGAAAGAAAGAACTAGAAACACGAGCGTTGTCTTAAAACCAAATCATTCCTAGCACTTTTTCTTAAAAACCAACTAATTCCAAGTCGCCATCCAGGAAACAACCGAAGAATCACAATCCCAACGTCATCTTTAGATCAACCAATATTGTCGTTCATTTAAATATTTGGAAGAAGAAACGTATGCAACCCTTCGAAAGAACAGTTCATCAGTTTTTTTGTAAAAAAACAAGGGAGTAGGTAAATATACTATACTCGTATACTCCCATACTCCAAAAACTTTTTTCTTCAGCATGAAGAAAATGCTGTCGACAAAGCAAACTCTCGCAGCAGTCTGGCAGAAAAATACTTAGGCAATGTGATGCCATGTCAAAATCATCCCAAAAAGGCTAACAGACAATCTAAGATTCGTCTAAGTGCAAACAATGTATCTAAACCGCCACAAACGTAATCTCGAAGCCTTTACAACATCTCTTGTCGTTATCATGCGTTTAGAAAACATGTACCAATATGAAACTGAAACTCGACGATTAGACAAACTCTTGAAGACCTTTTCGACTTAATAAAACGAGTTTCGTATAAAAGTCAAAAATTATACGAGAAATCTTCAAGCATCAAAGCATTTCTCTCAGTTTCCATTGAACCAAGTTAGTCAGGGAAAAGCATTTGCAAAAAAGCAAAATCGAGAACACAAGTAGCAGCAAGCACAACAAAGGGAACGCACCCTCCCCGCTCATTGACTAGATATACCGCTGGTTGACCGACAGGATCCGCACAAGAAAGCTACAAAAAAAGGTTTCGAGACTAGATCGTAACGAAATAACCTTCGGTAAAACTCCATGAGTGACACCAAGCATTATTCACTATAGGATCAAAACCAAAGCGGGAACGTTTCTCGAATAATCTGCGGAAATATTGTTACTTTGACATCTCCACATATTACACCGAATTTCTATCTTCATAAAACTGGTCACCTAATTCTTTCGTATAACAAAAGCATTTTATATGAAACAGTCTACGGGAAACAAGATCTGTATGATGCAAAAACGACTTTGCAATAAGAAAACGCAAATGAGGAGAACCTAATAGACACTCGCAAACGTCATGAGTAACGTTCGAGAAACATTCTCACTTTACTTTTGTGGGAAGTCCTTCTTGTAAAACTCACTTTACAAAACCTTTTTCGTCTTTTTCATCTATCGCTAAGCAAGCTGGGGCTCACATAGGTTCTTCTCGACATAGGTGGGTTCACTAGCAAAAGTAGTTAGGTCTTACTGCCTATGTTATACGATTTTCTTTGTAATCCCGTTTCCAGACAGGATTCCCGTACGTCTTTGTCTATGGAAAGCTCATATACAAATTTGACATAAAGATCCACTTTTTCTATAAATTCGTTTTGTTGTCTTTTCATTTTCAGCTTTTATTTGATTACTTGTCGTCGGCTCTCATAGAGAATCCAGACGTCAAGGAAAGTAGAATTTTCTTTGCTTTCCTCCGTTCACTAAAATCGAATGTGTGAATTTCGGTTCCCACACCTCACCTCGGGGGTACCATCAAATCCCAATATCCAAAAAGGACATCCAGAAGACAGCATTCAACACCCTGTATGTTCACTACGAGTTCGTAGTAATGCCATTCAGACTAACAAACGCACATGGGTTTGATGAACGATCTGTTTTGATATTACCTGGATCAATGTGTGATCGTCTTTATTGATAATATAGTCATCTACTCAAAAAATTTGGAGGAGCACAACCGACACCTACGGATAGTGTTTACCAAGCTACGGGAGCATAGGTTATACGCAAAACATAGCAAGTGTATTTTATGGCCGAGAAAGATTGGATTCCTCAACCTTGTAATCTCGTAGATAAGAGTAGCAGTAAATCCAGAGAAGATAGAGTCTATCACCAAGTGGCCAACGCCAAGTAACGCAAACAAAGTCTGCAACTTCCTCGGACAAGCAGGGTACTAGCGCAAGTTTGTTGCAGATTCGCTACCACAGCCAAACCTCTCACGCGACTCACCGGCAAGAAAGTCAATTTTGAGAGGAAGGAGGCGTTTGGGAAGGGGTTTAGTCAACAGAAGGAGCAGTTAACCAAAACACACTGGTACTGCCCAACAAAGGGCTATTGTTCACCGTCTACTCCGATGCATCAGGAGGGGACTGGGATGTGTACTCATGCAAGATGAGAGAGTTATAGCATACGCAGCATGACAGCTATGAAAACACATAGTTAACTACCTAAACCACAATATGGAGCTTACGGCAACGTTGTTTGGCCTAAAGATCTAGAGGTCGTACATATATGGTGAAAAGGTACAATTATTCATGGATCACGAGAGTCTGAAGTATGTCTTCACCCAAGGAGACCTAAATCTAAGACAGCGGAGGTAGATGGAACTACTAACAGATTACGACTTAACCATTGAATATCACCCCAGGAAAGCAAACCCGGTGGCTGACGCGTTAAGCAGGAGGAGGGCGGACGTCTCTAGGGCCAAGGCCCTAGAGGATTTTGCGATGGCTCTGGAAGACCTGCGCCTATCCGCCAAGACAGTGAATGAGAACATCTCATGATTGGAAGCTTTAGAACATGCAGATTTGTTAAATCAAATCCGAACATCCCAGCAAGCGGACCCCACTCTGAAGGAATGATAGGCAAAAGAGTTAGCGGGTACTGCACTGTAGACAATGGCACAGGCCGAGTATGCGTACTAGACAAGGAGGATTTGAGAAGAAAGTTGTTGGGACATGCTCACCAATCTTAATTCTCCATCCATCCGGGGACGAAAAAGATGTACCATGATCTAAAGCAATAGTACCATTAGGATGAAATGAAGATAGACGTAGCCGCTTGGGTCTCCCAGTGCCAGACATGCCAACTGGTAAAGGCGGAGTGTGGGGTTCCAGGAGGAGGACACCTTCAAGAAATACTTATGCTGTAGTAGAAGTGGGATATGCTGACAATGGATTTAGTAACTGGGATACCGAGAAACCCAAGGAGGCGAGAGACAATCTTAGTCATAGTCGATCGCCAGCTCACCCTAGGGTGAGCTCGGTTCCTCTAGGACAGCTCACCATAGGGCGAGTTAGGTCCCTTCAGGCTAGCTTGATGTATTGCAACTACGACCGCATCATATCAATATCAGGAACCCTCGTCTCATCATCGTATCTCTCTCCATCAAGCCATGACCATGATGCGGCTTGTTTTGTCTCGATCGGAGATACCGTTGAGGAGTTACGATGAAAATCATGAAGACTTTTTTCTTGTATAAGTTCGAATCGATCATGTAAAAGTTGATGGTTAACTTAAACCACCAGATGCCTCGACTGTACGATTAATTTAAACTCTTTTATAAAACCAACATCGTATCGTAGGTGATTTCTCAAAGAAATCGTAAAACCGTCCAAAGTCGAAAAATGGCTCAAAGGGTCTAAAACGCAGCTGAAGCCAACTTGCGATTTTATACGAGAATGAGCCCAAGATTACTATTACGGTTTAACTTGTACTCGCAGGAGAAGATAAATGTCAAGTTTCAATGGATATTGAGGAAGATCGAAGAAAAATGGAATATTTCCACGAAGCGATAAACTCGCCTAGCGGGCAGAAAAGGAAAGGGCAAACCGACCTAGGAGGACTATATAAGGGATGCAAAAGCGAGAGGTGCACCAGGACTCTCTTTAGACTTTAGAACTCTCTGCACTTAGAAACGTGAGGCTTTATTATCGACAAGTTCGGTTTCTATTACTTGCATTCATACTAGACGAACTCGCCCAGGCAGTTCGATCTCTTGTTCCACTCTCTCTCTAATTGAACTACGTTCGACTTGATCTTCGAAAGTGGTACGTAGGCAGCCTTTCGTAAGATCCAGTCCCAAATCCAACAAAACCTTTTTCGCATCTCTTTCATCTATTGCTAATCGAGTTGCGGAACACATCGGTTTTTCTTGACATAGCCGGCTATGCTAGTTAACATAGCTAGGGTGTTGTTGTCTGTGTTATAAGATTTCCTTTGTAATCCTGTTTCCAGACAGGCTTCCTTTACGCTTTTTTCTATTGAACGCTAATACACAAATTTGAAAGAAAGATCTACTTTTTTCTAAATTCGTTTTGTTATCCTTACATATTTTCCCACATTTATTTGGTTACTTATCTTTTGCTCTCGAAGAGAATACGGACCTCAAAGAAAGTAGGGTTATCTTTCCTTTTCTCCATTCATTAAAATCAACAGTGTGAATTTCAGTTCTCACAATTTGGCGCTAGAAAGAGGGGGAACGGATTACTCTAACTCACGGCTGCAAAGACCTTGATCGAAGCGATTTCTAGGAATATGAAAGAAAAACTCACAGCTCGCATCAACGCTGGTAAAGAAACTCCAGCAATGACTGCTTCTATGGCCAACGCTTATGCTCAAGAAAATCAAAAACCTAGTCGCGACTTTTTGCCACAGGAAGAACACAAATACAAGCTCGCGATTTCTCTGTCTAGACAGAGAGGACAACGATAAAATCTATCAAACCTCGTAAAATTCGTCTCACTACCAAGTTTGAGAAATCTCATTGAGTAGGGGTTCGACAAACAAACGTTTTCTGAAAACTTCTTAGAAAATAAAATTGTTCTCCTCAAAATCGCGGAGAAAACCTAGATTACTCGCGGAAATAGAAGCAGGGCAAATCGGGTTTTTAATCCCCCACTGCTACACTTCTTTCAAACAATTCTCGGAAAAAACGATGTTGATTTCTATAAAATCACTCAAAACGTAAAATGGTTGACAAAGACTAAACAAGGCAAAACGAGGGATCATATCCATCACCGCTAAAACTTTTTCTGAAACCTAAGGTTTCGTAAAAATTCAAATATCACTGTGAACTATTGACATTCGCCTACTAAGCTTATTTCACAAGGAGTACTCAAAAACTCCCTTGGACCGATCCTACAGAACCAAGAAAACTTATGATTAAGTTAGGTCGCAACAATCAAGCTCGTCGCAGAAAACTGTTGGTTTTTCCAAATAACGGCTCTCATACAACCAAACTCGGAATTAGCTTTACCGCATAAATTTTGTAAAATTAAGCTCGACAAACATCTTACAAAACAATTTTCATAAATTAAACTCGATAACATTTTGTGGGATAAAATTTTGCATAATTTAAGCTCAAAAAAATTCTACAAAACGAATAAAATTAAACTCGACAACATTTTTTGTGGAATAATTTTTGCAAAAAATTAAGCTAGAAAAATGTTATGTGAAACAATTTTCGTAAAATTAATCTCCACAAACATTTTGCAGAATAACTTTTACAATATTAAGCTCGAAAAACATTCTACGAAACAACTTTTGTAAAATCAAACTCGTTAACATTTTTCAGAATAACTTTCCCCAAATTAAGATCTATAACATTTTGCACAACTTTTGTAAAATTAAGTTCGACAGTATTTTACGAAACATCATTCATAAAGTTTAAACAAGAAATTAATTTAGAATACAACCTTCATATAGTAAAATTCGACAACATTTACGAAACGGTTCTCGTAAGTAAAACTCGAAAAATAATTCAACGACCTTTGGGAAGACAGACAAGATCATATGAAATGATCAACAGAAAAACAAAGACAATAAGGGCTAGGGCAGGACCAGTTCATTTGCAGCTTGACAAACTGAGCACCTTACCCGAATGACATGGTGTCCAGTGCTTGTTTTTCCTAATCGCCCGCTTCAGCCTTCTTCGAGTCATCACCTACTCTTCCTCATTTTGTTTCAATGATTTTGTAAAAGTTCCTTTGATACAAAAACGCAATCCAGTTTTACAAAACTCTGCCACGTTGAGTCGAAAACATCTATTCGTAAACATTTGATAGACTTTTTGACAATATACAAAGCGCACTTGGTCAATTTAGTAAAACTGGCAGTAAAAGGGGCGAGAACGAAAAACTCTGACGGTCAGAAGACACGACAAAAAGAAGAATGAAGTAGAGGCAAACCCGAACCTTTGATAAGACTAAGGTATGTCCGACTTAGTAAATTTTCAGAGTTGGAATATTTCGTAGGAAGAGAATAAAAACATTTTGGAAACTGTCAAAAAAATTTGGGAATTTAGTATCTAGGTGGACAGTCTAGCAATCTAAGTCTTAGGCGATTTTTCCAGTCTTGTTCTATTGTTCCTTAACTGTCCAGACAGAACTTGCAAACCGATCTGATCTCTCGTAAAACCGAGAAACAATCTCCATGCATTCAAGCATAGTGATCTCGTTTCCTAATAAAAAGAACTAGAATCACATTAGCCGTCTTAAAACTGACTCATTCCTAGTACTTTTCTTAAGAAAACAACCTATTCCAAGTCGCCAACCCTGGAAAACTAAAAATTACAATCCCAACATTGTCTTTAAATCGCCCCATATTGTCGATCATCTCAATCCTCGAAAGAAAAAACGTACACAACTCTTCAAAAGAACAGTTCATCTACTTTCTTTCGTAAAAAAGGAGTAGGTATGTATACATATACTTGTATACTCCCACATTTCAAAACATTCGTCCATATACACAAAATATTAAAACTTTTCCCTATAATAAAGAAAACGCGACATGATTTCTACAAAATATTGCCAACTCCTTTTATCGAATGAACCTCTCGTCTCGCGAAAATATTTTACGATAGCAATCTACGATTTCTTCAAATAACATAGTTATCGTATAAACCTGGAAACGGAAATTTTTCGATAACCAACATGTTACAAAACATCTCTATAACTCGTTAAAACCAGGTCACCCGGTCGAACCTAACTGCTTGGTCGGACGGCCAAACCAGGTTGAACCCGGCCTCTTGGTCAAATCTGGCCAAACCGGACCACCTGGTCAGAAATTGACCGCCTGGCCGAACCTGACCTCCCAGTCGAAACCAGACCACCCGTTCAAACTGGATCACCCTGTCGAACCCGACACCTTGTCAAACCAATTCATCCGGTCGAACCTGACACCCAGTCAAACTAGTTTACCCAGTCGAACCTGAACCTCTTGGACGAACCCATCACCTGCACGGTCCACTCCAACCTCCTGGTCGGCTCCGACTCTTGATACCATCTGACTATGCCTTCCCGTAAAGACCAAACCAGAATTTGGCATCCCCTTTAAGCACAATCGTAAACTAATATGACCTTAAAGGTTAACACGAAAATGCCATGGTCTAGTCCTTTACTAACGACGTCTTTGGCTATACAACTAAACACAACCTTCATGCCAAACCAAAACAATTGAGCGACCACCGCTTCAATCACTTAACCGCTAAACGCCAATCCATGATTCGTCATCAAACGCCAAGTAATGATTACGCAAACAATTTTTCAAACAACCCAGAAGCGGAAATCATACGATAAATTCTTCATAACAAACAGTTAACAGGAACTTTAAACTTATCGTCAATCGATTAAGTTGTATATTATCCATAATTCACTTTAAGCTAGCAACATTTTACCCATAAAACGCGGCATATTAGGAAAGATTCGTAACAAAGCTCCGATGGCTATACGAGTTATCCTAAAAACACTAAATAAATATCGGAAGGACAACACTTCACAAAGAATCGTGAAGGAAGACGCTTCTTCCCTGGAACAAATTTACACGACCCTTCGGTCCTTATTCCTCGATCGCAAATCGAACAATTTAACATCCAAATAGAAACACCAGTTTTGGCAGCGAACATCCGCAAACAAACCAAAATGTTTCTTTACCGCAAGCAGCTCTCCAAACCCGAACACACCTCTTAACAGTAACGCACCTCTAAACAGTAACATTTATCATTCGTTGTTGCTTATCACAACAAACAAACTCTAACGTCCTAAACAGACTTACCCATCCCCGAAAGGATAAGCTCTCATACATCCGACAAGGATAACATAGCACTCTATACAAGAAATCCAAATTTTGGTCAGCACCTCCAAACAACATTTGGAAGTAGCTCGATTCTTACTAAGACACGTCATATAAGCGGATAACAATTTGCAGACTTTAAATCGGTATGGATCAGGTTCATTTCGCAAACAGGCAAACCATTGAATTCATCGGGACAAAACCTCGACGAAATAACTCCAACTGTCACGCAGCCAACCATGGAAAATCTTCTACCTCTCGCTCAGGAAAACGAAGAAAATGACATTGAGCGCTGATGCAACCCTTACTGAACCAGTTGCTGGTTCGGATCTAGACGAGTTGGATGGAGATGACAATGCCCAAGGAGCTGGAAAGAAGCTAGAGCTGATTGTGAATGATGATATAGGCATGATGGATCAGGCTGGAAGGAAAGAAATTCGGCCCAATTCTTTTGTTGCATCAAATGGCCTTTTTCAGCCCAAAAAGAGATCAAATACACAAGTTAAAGATCCAATATGTCTTTCTTAATGGCCAGCCACGAAAATCAAGTCAGGAAATCAGCCAAAAATAATTAATATTGAGTTTTCAAGACAATTTTAGTTTTAATTAAGTTTTTCTTATTTTTCTACAATTTTAGGACTTTTCAATTTTTTTTCTCTACTTAAACTTCATTTTGTTTCAGAAACAATTATTCACTCTTTTTATTAAAAACTCTCTCTACAATTATGTGAATCTCTTGTTTATCTTTGAACATTGAATTTACTAAGAGTTCATTCTCTGATTGCAAAACCAGACTTTGATCATACTCAGAGTTCATTCTCTTGATCTTAGACAATTCTACACAAAATCTGATCAATCCATAGATCATTTTTGAAGATCACCCAATTAATCCATCCATCATCATATGAAATAAACCCCTTTCTCTCTCAAACCACGAGATCATCCTTCATAAAATCAGGGACAAAAAAGGATCTCATGATAAGGGATTCATCAAGCGCATTGACTTGGATATCAGCAATCCGTCTAATCAGTCGGAGGAAGACGCTGACATACATCCAAGGAGAAAATGAATCCGGTCCACTCGGCAAGACTCGTCGTTCGAAAAGCCCATGATAGAAGAGGAGGAAAACCTCTTTTGGGTCGAACAACAGAAAAATTGGCCGAGAACCAAACGCGGATCTCCCGCAGCAAACACCGGCAAACATCTCATATCCTTGGAAGATCAAAATTCTCGTACAATGGCACCAACGACCCAAAAGCGCATATGTAGTCTTTCCAGATCGCAATGGGGAGGTGCAAACTTAGGGAGCGCGAACGAGATGCTGGCTACTGCCTCCTCTTCTTTGAAAACATACAAGGAGCTTCGCTCAAATGGTTTTCTCTCTTAAAGCGGAACTCGATCGGAACTATTCGACAGTTTGCATCCGAGTTCCTCAAATAGTACTACATGTTCATGGATAGAGAAACCTCCGACGTGGACCTCTGGAGGTTGTCTCAAAGTGAGGACGAGCGACAACGCGACTTCATGACCAGGTTCAAACTGGTAATGGCAAGAGTCACTTGAACTAGCAAAAAAGTAGCAATCGACGCCCTCAGGAAGACCCTATAGTTTAGGTCGAAATTCCGACAGTGGATATCCCTCAAAAAATCACGTACGATCCGGTATGCCCTTGTTCTGATGTATTGACATGCTGCTGATTGGTGTTCACTGTTGGCCTTTCTGATGAGCGGTGTACATTTGGGATTGACATGGGGGGGTGTCGATCGATGCTCGGCTGCTGATTTCGATCGTTGGTCGGCCGTTGATGTCGACCGATGTCATCTTGTTGGTGTCGATCGATGGTGTGAGTTTTAACACAGTACCGGCTGGAAGGATGCGGGTGTAGTGTGGCAAAATCTTAATGGCTCTGAATTCTTACTGTTCTTATGCACTCTTCAATGCTTTTACTCTCCTCAGCTTTCTCTTTAACCAGAGCTTCTTGCTTCTTTACAGCTTCTGCTGTCTGAAAAACTGGGTGTCTAGCATCATGACATGGGCGTCCAAGGCTTCAAATTTTCCATTCAGCTCATTGTGGATATAATCCAACCACGTATTTAAGTATGCACTTATCATTTGCACAATTTCTATGACTCGTTCCAGAATAGATTCTATCCTCGGATATATATGATTCTCGTCATCTTCTATAGCTAGTTCCACCAACGAGACTTCATGTACAAAATCAGTTTTTCCTTGACCTCAATGATCTTATCATTATTCATAACACCTGATTGGATCTTGTGAGTGTCCATATTCATGATATTGTTGCTAGACACAAAGTTCTGAATCAATCTCTTAGCTTCCTCTGGAGTCCTGGTTTCAAATTTCCCTTCGCTTGCCTGATCCAGCATAATATGATAATGTACATTAATACCCTTGCAGAAGAATATCAGTAGTTGAACCTCCGTGAAACCGTGATATGGACAGTCTTTTTGGTACCCCTTAAATCTGTCCCAAGAACTTTTGAACCCTTCAGTAGGTCCTTGAGAGACAGCCAAGATCTTATCCCTTGGCTCTTCGGTCTTCGCATCATCAAAAAAAATAGTCAAAAATGCAGTCTTGACATCGTTCCAGGTAGTGAGAAATCCTAGTGGTAGAAGTTTCAGCCAAACAACTGCATTCCCAGAGAGAGAATACTTAAATAACTTGCAGAGGAGATAGTATGTAGTTCATTCATGCTCTGGATGTTAAACACAAAATCCTCTAGTGTTTCAAGGTGGTCCATGGGATCTTCATGGGGAAGGCCATGAAAGGGGTGCTCACGCACATGATTAAAGTATGCATGTCTTATCTGGCCGTCGATCCCCTGGTAATAGCAAGAGTCACTTGAATTAGTGACAAAGTAGCAATCGACGCGCTCAGGAAGACCCTCTAGTTTAGGTCGAAATTCCGACAGTGGATATCCCTCAAAAAAACACGTACGATCCAGGATGCCCTTCACAACGAAACATAATTCATCATCATGGAAGAAGATATGAAAGTCCTCTCGCAGAAGCACAATCCGCAGAAATCGTCGACAAAAAAGAAGTCCTCTCATAACGACAAGTATGTCCAACACGAAGACACCCAGGACGAGCACAACTATTATATCAACTCGGATCCGGGTAAGACGTCAGGAAACATCTGGACCAGGAACTAGTACAAGGACAACTCCTTTTGTGAATTCCACTAGACGAGAGGCCACTCTACCATGAACAGCAAAGTTCTCGGCGCGAGACTGGCCGCAAAACTCCTCGCTGGCGAACTCCCTAAAGTAACCAGCATAAAGGACCTCCTCCTGGACTCTGACCGACCGTCGAAAACTTATAAGAATCCTACTCCAGAAAACGATTCACAAGAAAATCAGTCACACGAGAAACGCAGAAGGGGGCAAGACGGTAAAGGGAATAAAAACAACCGTCACAGGGTAAACATGATCATCGGGTAGTCGCAGATCTATCGTGACTCAGTATCGTTCACCAAGGCTTACCAGCGAAAGGCTGAAACACACTCAGACTGGCGACTTGGTCTCCATCCGATGACGTCCCAAACGACATGATCGTCCTCAAAGAACAAGACACTGCCGGAATTGACAAACCTCACTGCGATACACTCGTCACCGATCTCGTATTTGGAGATCTCGAATTTGGCAGGGTCTTGGTCGACACCGGAAGTACGGTCAATGTTATCTTCCATGATAACCTTCGCAAAATGAAAATCAAACTTGGAGAAGTCGTACCAACGCTGAAACTCTTAACCGGTTTTCTCTTGGGTAACATAAATGACTCTCGGATCGATCAAGCTCCCAGTCATGGCAAAAGAAGTCACGAAGATCATCGACTTTGCAGTAATTGATAACCCGGCCATCTACAACATGATCATGGGAATGCCTTGGATAAACGCCATGAAAGCATTGCCGTCAACATACCACTTAGGCATCAAATTACCAACCGCTAACAGAATTTCCGCAATCTGTGGTTGTCAAAAATATCAAGACTCTGCTTCCTGGCCGAACACAAGCTGTGACTGATCACGACGACCTCCCTGTTCAAACCAAATCGAGCGAAGACAACTCAGGCCGCGTCTGAAAAATCTTCCACCAAGGACGATCCAGAATTGTCCACCCAAGCACCGGCTACGGACAACGACCAGATCGCCAAACCCAATGCTCCTATCACCGCGGAACAACCAACTCCGAAAATGGCTGTCGATCCCATAACAGTCATCACGACTAAAATGGTCAACGCAGCCACCTCCAACGACTAAAACACCTGCGGCAACCAGTTAAACTAAGAGATGGCTTGATCCTCGAAAGGGGTACGTAGGCAGCTCGTCGAAAATCGTGGGTACGAATACTCGTATACTCCAACAAAGTTTAAAATATTCGCACTTGTACTTGATATTTTTGAAACTTTTTTAATAAGAAAACGCAATACGACTTTTATAAAGTCTCGCAAATCTCTTCCCGCAAAAATTTAATCGATCTCGCAACTCACTTACGGCTACAATAGAAATTTGAAACTCGCTAAAAATGCCTACATAAAAGAAACCTATCATCTCATCACACTAAAAATCGATTAGCCTCGTGAATCCCAGATACTTCACTAAGCATTTCTTAGTCGAAACTAAGCATAAACCCGCAACGCGGTATACAAAAAAAAACTTCTTAAAAAGAAAAAACAATTTCGTACAAACTACTAAAAATCAAATCGATTCCCATCCATAGCCAAGACTTGCGGCCAAAATACGATCTTTACTCTTTCCTCTACGAAGGAATTCACATCTTCGAAAAAAGCAAGAAGTCGAGATTGTCGAGATTTCTCAAAAATATCATTCCATTCTCAAAAAAAGTCAGTCCGCGACTATAACAACACCATCTTAAAAACATCTGTCGATTGGTCCCGACCGGCAAATCAAAAATGTTCTCTAAAAGAACTCGTAGTCAGCCCTTTCTGGGAAAATGGTCCTCTTACATCCGACAAGGATAACATAGTGCGCTATACAAGAAATCCAAAATTTTGGAAAGCACCTCCAAACAGTCTTTGGAAGTAGCTCGGTTCTTACCAAGACAAACCGTATAAGACGATAACAATTTGCGGATTTTAAATCGGTATGAATTAGGTTAAAATCGCAAACAGATGAAACAAAAGAAGATTAGTCATCACAAAACCTTAAGCCAAGATTAAACCTAGGTCTTCCCCTAAACCCAGCACTTTGGTCTCTAACATCTCTAGACATGATATCAAAATTGATACGAGATCCTAAACATGTCTCTTCGTTCATATCTAGACGCTCGCAAAAATTCGTAAAATTTGAGTTCTAGACTCGTGCTTAATAAAACCTTGGGCGATTCCTCACCCTAGGCTTAGCATCTTTTATAATCTGAAACCAAACCAACTCTGTTACTTGCTTGGTACTATTCCTCATTTAAAAACCCCCATATTGTTTTTGCTTGATATTGATCCAACAAAGATAAAGTGTAAACTGGTCCTCTGGAATTGAATCTAAAGTATTACAACAACCACTATTTAGCTTGCAGTGAAGCACTCAATTTTAGTGTATCAACCACTATTTACCCAACATAGGCCCATTTAAACAGGATCTCGGCCCAAGAATAAGATCAAATTCGGCTCATGAGACCTAGAACCGACTTTAGGCGTCAAGCTGGCGCATATATAAGAAGGAGGGTTGAGGCATGAAGGACATTCACACACACGAACTCGGCAGCTAGAACTAGGGTTTATCACATAACTTGTTCTCGATGTATTGTTCAGCAAACTCTTCATTTTATTCAATAAACGACTTTGATCCGCTTTTAAACTCGCCTCTCTAATAACCTACCATCAAAATTGCACTACCGATCTAGGTATACCGATTCCAGATTCAACAATTGGTGCCGTCTGTGGGGAATTAAGACAGTAGCGATCAAAACAGCGATCAAACGATGACGGGATCTCCCACAAATCAAGCATGCCAACAAGCAGTTGACCTCAACGCAGTCTTGGCGTCTCTCGCCACCGTGGTACGACGACTCGATCAACAAGATGCTGCAAACAAGGCCACGCAAGAACGTTTAGACGTAATCGCCGCCGCGTGCATACCAACGACGCAACTAGACAATCAAGATCCCAAAACAGCTAGGCTACGTTTGTTTCAAACCATGGCGTGAGACCAAGCAGCCGATCACACAACCAATGAAGAACTCCTCCACTTGCAAGGGACGATTCAAGACATGTCATCTCGGATCCATCAAGCAACAAGCTTTGCGCCAAAGATCTTAGCTGCAACTCAGAAAACTCCCTTCACCAAGAAGATCACCGACATCTGAGTCCAACATCAAGACAAGCTCAGAATCCCATCTTTCCGCGGCGATCCCGACCCCAGCGAACACATGACCAGTTTTAACATTGCCACGGGCCGAGCTCACTTCTTAGAAGAGGAACGAGATGCCGGTTTTTGCCAGCTTTTTGTCGAGAACCTGACTTGACCAGCTCTCACTTGGTTCTCGCGCTTATCAGAGAACTCCATCAACACTTTCAAAGAACTCTCTACCAAGTTCCGCAAACATTACTCAATGTACATCCGACAGGGAGCCTCAGCAACCAACCTCTGGAAGATATCCAAAGGACAAAAGGACTCTCTTCAAGACTACATGGAAAGATTCAAAAACCTAGTTTCAAAAGTCGACGTTCTTGACAAAACCGCAGTCGGGGTACTAAGCAACGCGATGTGGATCATATCATCTTTCCGGTCCGACCTCTATACGAATAGCACCATCACCCTCAAAGACGCCCTTCATAGAGAAAATTGCTTCATCCAAATGGAGGAGGACAACGCGGCCCATGCCGCAAAGCAAAACGCATTGAAAATCCAGCTTACACCGAAGGCGACAACTGACATGAGGGTTTTTATGTATTTCAATGCAAACTCTATCAAATTAATCCTACAAACTAATCTTGCCAAGAGAGGTCAAATTGTAGTATTTAGGGATCGAATCCACAGGGAGCATGGGCACACAATAAACTCAATACCGTCACGATTAAGGTAGGCAAATAGATTAATAATCAATAAATAAGCTATAGCAGATAATTGATTGATTGGTAAATAATCAATAATAATAAATAGCTAGATCTAGGATTTCAGACAAGTGGATTGTAGAGGATAGAAGCTAAGGATATTAATCATAGAACTAGTCTGATATCTCAGCTCTCGCTTGTTGACACAGAATGACCGTCGATCGATGGCAATGATCCTGCGTCGATTGATGGTCTCTCGAGTTCACTAAATTAACTAAATCAACGCTCGTTTGTTTCTAGCAACCAAGCTCAACATGATTAATTCTGGTAGTAGACCATGCTCTCGCTTGCGCCTAACTATCTTATGAACAGGGTTCTAGTTACCTACTCTAGAACACAAGCAATAAACACAATTCTATTGATAGATCTAATAATCACCCTAGAAATTATATTGTTTGGATAATCCATTGGATAATCCATCAATACCATTAATAAATCCTAAACCTAACAAGACATCTACTCATACATAATCTATGTCACATAAATCATAGATAATAAAATAGATATAATATAAAGAACCAAAGGAGTTCCAGGAGGACTCTGAAGGAATTCCTCCCTTCTCTCCTAACCCTAGAACAATGAATAAAAGAAAGTTTGGTAAGTTATTGCATAGCCGTCAACAATGGCTTAAAAACATATAAATATGGTTTTAAGTCGTCCAAGGACATTATGGTAATTTATGATGGCTTATGGGCTTAATTCGGCCATAAACCATGTCGGGCATGTCTTATGGGATCACCGTCGATCGACACTCATTCATCTTCTCGACAGGTTCCTCTAGCGAGGCTGACAGACCACTCTCCAGGAAAACAAGCATAACTTTAGATCTACCCGTTAGATGGATCTCAAACCTTGGCATTGGAAATCTAACTAAAAGATTTATCTAATGTCAAAAGATCAGATCAATCTAAATGTGGAAAGTTCTTCATCTATAGCTAAATATATGACGCATCTACGCAGTTTTGCATCTCTAAAAGCTCCAAAATCACCAAAGTTCTCCAGAACGTACCTGAACCTGAAAATACTCAAAAACATATAATAGACTCTAAATATGGCTGATATCATGGTACAATAGTGGTAAATATCAGGTCCTATCAACTCCCTCAGACTTAACATTTTGCTTGTCCTTAAGCAAACAAAGCATGTGAATGAGGTTTTGAAAAGCGGAGACTCACATAATGTCTAAGTATAACTATCACCCTACTTTACTGCAACCACATCCTATCAAGTCAATCACAGAGAAACTTTATATACCATATCCTAGTATAGCAACTAAATCCATTCTACCAACAACTTAGCAAGTACTGTTTGATTCACCTCTCTACTGATTTCATTTATTTGCATAAAATAAAAATGCAGGCTTTACCTTGGGAGTATCGATCAAAAGACACATGGATTCTTACCTCTGCAAGTATCTGAACAACTAGGCACAAAGTCTTCTATGATCCTTTTCTTCCCTCTTTTTCTCTCTTCTCTGAATTTTTTTAGGTTTCTTCTTCTTTTATTATATTATTATTATTATTATTATTTTTCTTTTTGGGCAAAGTTTGTAGGCGAATAATGGGATCATAGGTAATTTACCTACCCCTCGCTTCCAACAATGTGTGATCATTCCTATGAATTAAAATAGTGGGGTCATTGGTAATATACCTACCCCTCTGCATCTTGGGAAATCATCTCAACCTTTTAAGCTTTTAAGTAGATGCTTAAGAGAGAGAGATAAGGGAACCAAAGGTGCAATGACTTGTACCTACAGACTTGTAGAAGGAATCCAATCCAGTGTATACCAAGCCCTAAAGCAAGCTAATAGTGTCATGATTAGTCTTGTAAATCAGCTTTGGTTCCTTCAAACTTTCTCAGCAAGAGTGATATAGTGGCAGGATGTTCCACTTTGGTATCTCTAGTAATCTCTACAAACAACTTTCTAAGAACGATGCTAAAGTGTGGTTGGTCTATAATAAATCTTGATCATAGTCCCCTTCTTAACTCAATAAAACTTTTTGAAAAACTTATATATATATATTAAATAAAACTCAAAACAAATCAATAAGCGTTAGCGAATCTCCCCCAGACTTAAATTACATTGTCTCCAGTGTAATCTGCCCCGGATTGGTTAGGAAGTTTTAAATCATAAGTAAATAGTTAAGAGAGAAACTCGATACCAGACTATATAATAGAGTGTTGATCGATGTCAGGATGTTGATGTATATCGATGGTAATGATCCATGGTCGATCGATGTGGATGATTCAAACTCAAACGATAGTATACTTGTAGGTTTCTACTCTCTCTTCTTTTTTATATGTATTAAACTAAAAATAGAAAACCATATTAGTAAACCTCCCCAAGACTTAAACAACACTATTGCTAGTGTTATGCAGTCTGAGATTGGTGAAGAAAATAAACCATAAGGACAAAATTTAATCAAGAAGAACGATATACATGCTCGCTGATGGTGATCATCGATCGACACAATTAAGTGGCGATCGATCGATACAAAGGTTACTCCATCAGTTGATAGTGATCAAGTGTCGGTCAATGCTTGTGCAAACTCATGTTCCTTGATTTGAAATAAATAAAACACAAATAGTTTTTACGGAAAAAACAAAAACATTTTTTTTCTTTTTTTCCCGATGAACAATATCGTGCTATATAGCATTGCTACAGTGTCACAGCTACAGTAACACAGCTACAGTGTCGATCGCCGGTTATGCTACAGTGTCGATCGATGTTTTCACTACAGTGTTGATCGCCATTCTGCTACAGTGTCGATCGATGTCTTTGCTATAGTGCCGATGCTATTCACCATTTTTTTACCTGAAATCTATAAAACCAAAAAATCCATAATAAATGAAAATAAAACCTAACAGTGGGTTGCCTCCCACCTAGTGCTTAACTTTAGTCATTAGCTTGACGTTTTGGAGTTCTGATTTAGTTATGATGAGATTAGGGACTTGCTCCAAAACAATTCTCAATGTCCAATGTCTTCAGCTTCATCACTCTTTTTGTGAAAGCCTCCATAGACTCTTCTCCTTTGTCTATCATCTCAACAATAAGGAGTGCTCAAAGCTTTGCAAATGGCTGCGAGAAGCATCTGCTACACACTCTGTACTTCCTGACACCATCTTAGAAGTGGGAAATCAATGATAACTGAGGACTATCCTTGGTCATTTTTCTCTTCTTCCAATTCTTCTTCTTCTTTCCCTAGACTTGTCTGATTTCGTGGTGGTGTCCCTTTCAAAACGATTTCCACACACATCAAACCCATTCTGCTCTGATACGTGCCCCGTGTCGATCGATGGTATCTGGTCGGTGTCGATCGATGGTATCTAGTGGGTGTTGATCGATGGTATCTTGTTGGTGTTGATCGATGTTTCTTATGTTGGCCCTTTATCGACTTCACCTCTACATCTCGACCGTCTCTGAAAAGCTACTACAAACATATGATCATCAAATACCCCATTGTAGGAACCTAGATACGTACCTCTATCTTGTGGGATAGGAAATTCAACTTCTAATATAGCACAAGGAACCACAAACTTCACAGGGTCATGTATCAACTTCAATCTTTTGTGAATCCCAACAGCTTCTTCTATACAAATAGGTGGTTGATGTGTTTTAGAACAGGAAGGTGTGAACCCTTGGACTCGTGCATTCTCTCCTCAACCGGTTCTGGTTCAATCATGTAACCTGGCTCTTCGTCCAATGATGGGTGTCAATCGATATCAGGTGGTGTTTGTCGATCGATACTCTCCTTTGGGTGTCGATCGATTCTCAGCTGCTGTTCTCGATCGTCGGTCGCCCATTGATGTCGACCAATGTCATATTGTTGGTGTCGATCGAAATATGGTTTGTACTGTCGATCGATACTGCCAACGAAAGAGGTTTCAGCTGGGATCAATTGTCCTTGTTCTGATGTATCGACATCCTGTTGATTGGTGATCCTTGTTGTCCTTTCTGGTGAGCGGTGTGCATTTGGGCTTGACATGGGGGGTGTCGATCGATGCTCGGCTGCTGATTTCGACGTTGGTCGACCTTTGATGTCGACCGATGTCGTCTTGTTGGTGTCGATCGACGGCGTGCGTTTTAACACAGTACCGGATGGAAGGATGCGGGTGTCGTGTGGCAAAATCTGAATGGCTCTGAATTCTTATTGTTCCTATGCACTCTTTAATGCTCTTGCTCTTCTCAGCTTTCTCTTTAACCAGAGCTTCTTGCTTCTTT
This sequence comes from Sinapis alba, assembly GCA_012274485.2. NCBI lineage: Eukaryota > Viridiplantae > Streptophyta > Magnoliopsida > Brassicales > Brassicaceae > Sinapis > Sinapis alba. The sequence goes on along the minus strand of MU105660.1, from coordinate 154,708 downwards.
ACAGATTTTGTTGTCTGAAAAACTGGGTGTCTAGCATCATGACATGGGCGTCCAAGGCTTCAAATTTTCCATTCAGCTCTTTGTGGATATAATCCAACCACAGATTTAAGTATGCACTTGTCATATAGTGAATTTTCATGACGTTTCAAAATAGATTTCATCCTCCGATATATATGATTCTCGGCCTCTTCTATAGCATGTTCCACCAACGAGACTTCATGTACAAAATCAGTTTTGCCTTGACCTCAATGATCTTATCATTATTCATAACACCTGATTGCATCTTGTGAGTATCTATATTCCTGATATTGTTGCTAGACACAAAGTTCTGAATCAATCTCTTAGCTTCCTCTGGAGTCCTGGTTTCAAAGTTCCCTTCGCTTGCTTGATCCAACATAATATGATAATGCACATTAATACCCTTGCAGAAGAATCTCAGTAGTTGAACCTCCGTGAAACCGTGATGTGGACAGTCTTTTTGGTACCCCCTAAATCTGTCCAAGAAGTTTTGAACCCTTCAGTAGGTCCTTGAGAGAATGCCAAGATCTTATCCCTTAGCTCTTCAGTCTTCGCATCATCAAAATTAGTCAAAAATGCAGTCTTGACATCGTTCCAGGTAGTGAGAGATCATGGTGGTAGATGTTTCAGCCAAACAACTGCATTCCCAGAGAGAGAATACTTAAATAACTTGCAGAGGAGATAGTCTGTAGTTCCTTCATACTCCGGATGCTAAACACAAAATCATCTAGTGTTTCAAGGTGGTCCGTGGGACCTTCGTGGGGAAGGTCATGAATGAGGTGTTCGCGCACATGATTAAAGTATGCAGGTCTTATCTGGTCGTCGATCCTCTGGTAATGGCAAGAGTCACTTGAATTAGCGACAAAGTAGCAATCGACGCGCTCAGAAAGACCCTCTGGTTTAGGTCGATATTCTGACAGTGGATATCACTCAAAAAAACACATACGATCCAGGATGCCCTTCACAAAGAAACATACTTCATGATCATGGAAGAAGAGATGAAATTCCTCTCGCAGAAGCACAATCCGCAGAAATCGTCAGAAAAAAGAAGTCCTCTCATAACGACAAGTATGTCCAGCACGAAGACACCCAGGACGAGCACAACTATGCTATCAACTCGGAACCGGGTAAGACGTCAGGAAACATCTGGACCAGGAACCAGTACAAGGATAACTCCTTCTGTGAATTCCACTAGACGAGAGGCCACTCTACCACAAACAGCAAATTTCTCGCTGCGAGACTAGCCGCAAAACTCCTCGCTGGCGAACTCTCTAAAGTAACCAGCATAAAGGACCTCCTCCTGGACTCTGACCGTACGTCGAAAACTTATAAGAATCCTACTCCAGAAAACGATTCGCAAGAAAATCAGTCACACGAGAAACGCGGAAGGGGGCAAGACGGTAAAGGGAATGAAAACAACCGTCACAGGGTAAACATGATCATCGGGTAGTCGCAGATCTATCGTGACTCAGTCTTGTCCATCAAGGCTTACCAGTGAAAGGCTGAAACACACTCAGACTGGCCGACTTGGTCTCCATCCAATGACGTCCCAAACGACATGATCATCCTCAAAGAACAAGAGACTGCTGGAATTGACAAACCTCACTGCGATTCACTCGTCACCAATCTCGTATTTGGAGATCTCGAAGTTGGCAGGGTCTTGGTCGACACCGGAAGTACGGTCAATGTTATCTTCCAGGATAACCTTCACAGAATGAAAATCGAACTTGGAGAAGTCCTACCAACGCTCAAACTCTTAATCGGTTTTCTCTGGGGTAACATAAATGACTATCAGATCGATCAAGATCCCAGTCATGGCAAAAGAAGTCACAAAGATCGTCGACTTTGCAGTAATTGATAACCCGACCATCTACTACATGATCATGGGAATGCCTTGGATAAGCGCCATGAAAGCAATGCCGCCAACATACCACTTAGACATCAAATTCCCAACCGCTAACAGAATTTCCGCAATCTGTGGTAGTCAAAAACAATCACGACTCTGCTTCCTGGCCGAACACAAGGTGTAACTGATCACGACGACCTCCCTGGTCAAACCAAAGCGAGTGAAGACAACTCAGGCCGCGTCTGAAAAATCTTCCAGCAAGGACGATCCAGAATTGTCCGCCCAAGTACCAGCTACAGACAACGACCAGATCGCCGAGCCCAATGCTCCTATCACCGCGGAAAAACCAACTCCGAAAACGGCTGCCGATCCCATAATAGTCATCACGACTAAAACTGTCAACGCAGACACCTCCAACGACTAAAATGCCTGTGGCAACCAGTTAAACTACGAGATGGCATGATCCTCGAAAGGGGTACGTAGGCAGCTCGTTGAAAATCGTGGGTACGAATACTCGTATACTCCAACAAAGTTTAAAATATTCGCACTTGTACTTGAGATTTTTGAAACGTTTTTAATAAGAAAACGCAATACAACTTGTATAAAGTCTCGCAAATCTCTTCCCGCAAAAATTTAATCGATCTCGCAATCCACTTAAGGGTACAATAGAAATCTGAAACTCGCTAAAAATGCCTAAGTAAAAGCAACCTATCGTCTCATTACACTAAAAAATGATTAGCCTCGTGAATCCCACATACTTCACTAAGCATTTCTTAGTCAAAATTTTGGAAAGCACCTCCAAACAGTCTTTGGAAGTAGCTCGGTTCTTACCAAGACAAACCGTATAAGCGGATAACAATTTATGGAGTTTAAATCGGTACGAATCAAGTTAACATCGCAAACAGATGAAACAAAAACCGATTAGTCATCACAAAACCTTAAGCCAAGAGTAAACCTAGGTCTTGCCGTAAACGCTCTAGACATGATATCAAAATTGATACGAGATCCTAAACATGTCTCCTCGTTCATATCTAAACGCTCGCAAAACCTCGTAAAATGTAGGTTCTAGACTCGTGCTTAATAAAACCTTGGGCGATTCCTCACCCTAGGCTTAGCATCTTTTATAATCTGAAACCAAACCAACTTTGTTACTTGTTTGTTACTATTCCTCATTTAAACCCCCCCCCCCCCCTTATAGTTTTTGCTTGATATTGATCCAACAAAGATAAAGTGTAAACTGGTCCTTTAGAATTGAATCTAAAGTATTACAATAACCACTATTTAGCTTGCAGTGAAGCACTCAATTTTAGTGTATCAACCACTATTTACCCAATATAGGCTCATTTAGGCGGGATCTCAGTCCAAGAATAAGATCAAAGTCGGCCCATGAGACCTAGAACCGACTTTAGGCGTCAAGCTGGCGCATATATAAAAGAGGAGGGTTCAGGCATGAAGGACATTCACACACACTAACTCAGCAGCTAGAACTAGAGTTTATCACATAACTTGTTCTCGATGTATTGTTCATCAAACTCTTCACTTTATTCAATAAACGACTTTGAACCGCTCTTAAACTCGCCTCTCTAATAACCTACCATCGAAATTGCACTACCGTTCTAGGTATACCGATTCCAGATTCAACAATTGGTGTCGTCTGTGGGGAATTAAGACATTGGCGATCAAAACAGCGATCAAACGATGACGGGATCTCCCACAAATCAAGCATGCCAACAAGCAGTTGACCCCAACGCAGTCTGGGCGTCTCTCGCCACCGTGCTATGACGACTCGATCCACAAGATGCTGCAAACAAGGCCACGCAAGGACGTTTAGACGTATTCGCCGCCGCGTGCATACCACTGACGCAACCAGACGATCAAGATCCCAAAACAGCTAGGCGAAGTTTGTTTCAAACCATGGCGTGAGACCAAGTAGCCGATCACACAACCAATGAAGAACTCCTCCACTTGTTAGGGACGATTCAAGACATGTCATCTCAGATCCATCAAGCGACAAGGGTTGCGCCAAAGATTGACTGAATTTTGGCCGCAACTCAGAAAACTCCCTTCACCAAGAAGATTACCGACATCCGAGTCCAACATCAAGACAAGCTCAGAATCCCATCTTTCTGCGGCGATCCCGACCCCAGCGACCACATTACCAGTTTTAACATTGCCATGGGCCGAACTCACTTCTCAGAAGAGGAACGAGATGCCGGTTTTTGCCAGATTTTTGTCGAGAACCTGACTTGACCAGCTCTCACTTGGTTCTCTCGCTTATCAGAGAACTCCATCAACACTTTCAAAGAACTCTCTACCGAGTTCCGCAAACATTACTCAATGTAAATCCGACAAGGATCCTCAACAACCGACCTCTGGAAGATATCTCTCCAAGACTACATGGAAAGATTCAAAAACCTAGTTTTGAAAGTCGACGTTCCTGAAAAAACCGCAGTCGAGGCACTATGCAACGTGTTGTGGATCAGATCATCTTTCTGGTCTGGCCTCTATACGAATAGAAACATTACCCTCGAAGACGCCCTTCATAGAGCAAATTGCTTCATCCAAATGGAGGAGGACAACGCGGCCCATGCCGCAAAGCAAAACACATTGAAACTCCAGCTAACACCGAAGGCGACAACTGACAAGAGGGTTTTTATGTATTTCAATGCAAACTCTATCAAATTAATCTTACAAACTACTCTTGCCAAGAGAAGTCAAATTGTAGTATTTAGGGATCGAATCCATAGGGAGCATGGACACACAATAAACTCAATACAGTCATGATTAAGCTATGCAAATAGATTAATAATCAATAAATAAACTATAGCAGATAATTGATTTATTGGTAAGTAAACAATAATAATAAATAGCTAGATCTAGGATTTCAGGCAAGTGGATTGTGGAGGATAGAAGCTAAGGATATTAATCATAGAACTAGTCTGATATCTCAGTTCTCGCTTGTTGACACGGAATGACCGTCAATCGATGGAAATGATCCTGCATTGATCGATGGTCTCTCGAGTTCACTAAATTAACTAAATATCCTCTCGTTTGTTTCTAGCAGCCTATATCAACATGATTAATTATGGTAGTAGACCATGCTCTCGCTTGTGCCTAACTATCTTATGATCAGGGTTCTAGTTAGCTACTCTACAACACAAGCAATAAACACAATTCTTTTGATAGATCTAATAATCACCCTAGCAATTCTATTGTTTGGATAATCCATCAATACCATTAATAAACCCTAAACCTAACAAGAGATCTACTCAGACATAATTTATATCACAGAAATCATAGATGAATAAAATAGATATAATATAAAGAACCAAAGGATTTCCAGGAGGACTCTTAAGGAGTTCCTCCCTTCTCTCCTAACCCTAGAACAATGAATAAAAGAAAGCTTGGTAAGTTATTTCATAGCCGTCAACAATGGCTTAGAAAATATATAAATAGGGTTTTAAGTCGTCAAAGGGCATTATGGTAATTTATGATGGCTTATGGGCTTAAGTCGGTCATAAAACATGTCGGGCCTATCTTCTGGGATCACCGCCGATCGACACTCATTCATCTTCTTGACAGCTTTCTCTCGCGAGGCAGACAGACCACTCTCCAGTAAAACGAGCATAACTTTAGATCTAACTGTTAGATGGATCTCAAACCGTTGCATAGGTAATCTAACTCAAAATATTTATCTTATGTCAAAAGATCAGATCAATCTTACCGTGGAAAGGTCTCCATCTATAGCTAAATATTTGATGCATCTGCGCAGCTTTTCATCTCTAAGAGCTCCAGAATCACCAAAGTTCTCCAGAACGTACCTGAACCTGAAAATACTCAAAAACATATAATAGACTCTAAATATGGCTGATGTCATGGTACAATAGTGGTAAATATCAGGTCCTATCAACTCCCTCAGACTTAACATTTTGCTTGTCCTCAAGCAAACAAAGCATGTGAATGAGGTTTTGAAAAGCGAAGACTCACATAATGTCTAAGTATAACTATCACCCTACTTTATTGCAACCACATTCTATCAAGTCAATCATAGAGAAACTTTATATACCCTATCCTAGTATAGCAACTAAATTCATTCTACCAACAACTTAGCAAATATTGCTTGATTCACCTCTCTACTGATTTCATTTTTTTGCATAAAATAAAAATGCAAGCTTTACCTTGGGAGTATCGATCAAAGGACACATGGATTCTTACCTATGCAAGTATCTGAACAACTAGGCACAAAGTCTTTTATGATCCCTTTCTTCTCTCTTTTTCTCTCTTCTCTAAATCTTTTTAGGTTTCTTCTTCTTTTATTATATTATTACTATTTTTTCTTTTTCTTTTTCTTTTTCTTTTTGGGCAAAGTTTGTAAGCGAATAATGGGGTTATAGGTAATTTACCTACCCCTCGCTTCCAACAATGTGTGAACATTCCTTTGAATTAGAATAGTAGGGTCATTAGTAAAGTACCTACCCCTCTGCATCTTGGAAAATCATCTCAATCTTTTAAGCTTTTAGGTAGATGCTGAAGAGAGAGATAAGGGAACCAAAGGTGCAATGACTTGTACCTACAGACTTGCAGAAGGAACCTGGTCCAGTGTATACCAAGCCCTAAAGCAAGCGAATAATGTCATGATTAGTCTTGTAAATCAGCTTTGGTTCCTTCAAACTTTCTAAGCAAGTGTGATATAGTGGCAGGATGTTCCACTTTGGTATCTCTAGTAATCTCCACAAACAACTTTCTAAGAATGGTGCTAAAGTATGGTTAGTGAATAATAAATCTTGATCATAGTCCCCTTCTTAACTCAATAAAAAAAATTGAAAAACTCAAAACAAATCAATAAGCATTAGCGAACCTCCCCCAGACTTAAATTACACTGTCCTCAGTGTAATCTGCCACCGGATTGGTTAGGAAAATTTAAATCATAAGTAAATAGTTAAGAGAGAAACTCAATACCAGACTTTGTTATAGAGTGTTGATCGATGTTACGATGTTGATGTATATCGATGGTCATGATCCATGGTCGATCGATGTGGATGATTCAAACTAGAATGATGGTATACTTGTAGGTTTCTACTCTCTCTTCTTTTTTTATATGTATAAAACTCAAAATAGAAAAAGATATTAGTAAACCTCCCCCAGACTTAAACAACACTATTTCCAGTGTTATGCAGTCTGAGATTGGTGAAGAAAATAAACCATAAGGACAAAATTTAATCAAGAAAAACGGTATACATGCTCGCTGATGGTGACCGTCGATCGACACAATTAAGTGGCGATCGATTGATACTAGAGTTACTCCATCGGTTGATAGTGATCAAGTGTTGGTCGATGCTTGTGCAAACTCATGTTCCTTGATTTGAAATAAATAAAACACAAATAGTCTTTACAGAATAAACAAAAACTAGTTTTTTTCTTTTTTTTTTCCGATGAACAGTATCATGCTACAGTAGCATTACTACAATATCGATCGATGTTTTGCTACAGTGTCGATCGCCGGTTCTGCTACAGTGTCGATCGATGTCTTTGCTACAATGTCGATGCTATTCACCTTTTCTTACCTGAAATCTATAAAAACAAAAAACCAGTAATAAATGAAAAAAAAAAACATATTTAAAACAAACCTAACAATGGGTTGCCTCCCACTTAGCGCTTGTTTTTAGTCATTAGCTTGACATGATAATTTTTATGTATTTCAATGCAAACTCTATCAAATTAACCCTACGAACTACTCTTGCCAAGAGAGGTCAAATTGTAGTATTTAGGGATCAAATCCACATGGAGCGTGGACACACAATAAACTCAATACAGTCGTGATTAAGCTAGGCAAATAGCTTAATAATCAGTAAATAAACTATAGCAGATAATTGATTGATTGGTAAGTAAACAATAATAATAAATAGCTAAATCTAGGGTTTTAGGCAAGTGGATTATAGAGGATAGAAGCTAAGGGTATTAATCATAGAACTAGTTCTATATCTCAGCTCTTGCTTGTTGATACAAAATGACCGTCGATCGATGGCAATGATCCTGCATCGATCGATGATCTCTCGAGTTCACTAAATTAACTAAATCAACTCTCATTGGTTTTAGCAACCTAGCTCAACAGGATTAATTATGGTAGTATAACATGCTCTCGCTTGCGCCTAACTATCCTATGATCAAGGTTCTAGTTAGCTACTCTAGAACACAAGCAAGAAACACAATTCTATTGATAGATCTAATAATCACACTAGTAATTTTATTGTTTGGCTAAACCATCAATATCATTAATAAACCTTAAACCTAACAAGAGATCTACTAATACATGATCTTTGTCATAGAAATCATAGATGAATAGAATATATATAATATAAAGAACCAAACGAGTTCCAGGAGGACTCTGAAGGAGTTCATCCTTTCTCTCATAATCCTAGAACAATGAATAAAAGAATGATTGGTAAGTTATTGCAAGCCGTCAACAATGGCTTAGAAAACATATAAATAGGGTTTTAAGTCGTCCAAGGATATTATGGTAATTTATGATGGCTTATGGACTTAAGTTGGCCATAAAAACATGTCGTCCCTGTCTTCTGGGATAACCGTCGATTGACACCATTACTATATCGTCGATCGACACTCATTCATCTTCTCGACAACTTCCTCTCGCGAGGCAAACAGACCACTCTCCAGTAAAACGAGCATAACTTTAAATTTAACCGTTAGATGGATCTCAAACTGGTGGCATTAAAAAGTAACTCAGAGCTCTATTTTATGTCAAAAGATCAGCCCAATCTCACTGTGGGAAGGTCTCCATCCATAGCTAAACATCTGATGCATCTGGGCAGTTCTGCATCTCTAAATGCTCCAGAATCACCAACGTTCTCAAAAACGTACCTGAACCTGAAAATACTCTAAAACATACTCCAAACAGATATAACAGACTCGAAATAGAGATGATATCATGGCACAATAGTGGTAAATATCTGGTCCTATCAACAACCAATTACCATGAACCTCGCCAACATCAGTCATACGACAAAAAACGCAAGGTCTTCACAGCAACAAAGGAAGTAGGAGCCACTTCCATCTCGGCACCAGCTGAGCGACCATGGAACGTATGGGATTGAACCCTCGAAGGCAAACCCTTGTCTTACGACGACACAAAGTTCTACACTTACCACAAATCCAAGGGTCACGATACCAAGAAATGCAAACAGCTAGTTAAGGCCTTATACTCGGTATTCAAGAACGGGGTCGGCACACGCGACCCACAAAAAGCTAGGCCGAACAAAAAAAAAGGCAGCTGGACCAAAAACCAACAAACACATGCCAAAGCACATGAGCCAAACCAGGTAATTCACCCAGATAATCAGGACGCCTCTGCTTCACCTTGGCATAGAGACGATATTGACACAGAGGACGAGAGACCCCAAGTCGCTCGATGGATCAACCTCATCTCATCACAACCTTCAACATCTTCTTCTTCTGAAGATAACATTAACCGAAGTCCTCATGAGAAGGTAGGAGACCTCTAAGAACGTCTTCAACACAAACGTTTGACAACCGACCTGCGAGACACTCTCCTTCATAGGAAGAAGCCAAAGCTCTCGGACAACAACCTCCGTCGAACACTCAAACCCAAGACAGACACAGTCGCGCCTGATCTTCGAACGTCACTGTCTGATAAACGTCCCAGTATTTTTTGACGAATTAATGTCATCCTCAGTGGTCCGCCTCTATGCAACGATTCTGTGAAAGCAATTAAGGAATACCAACGCAAAGCAGTAACTACTCAGCGGTGGTCGACCAAGCACGAAGGAGAGAGACCAATCACATTCTTGGACAACGACTTAACCGACATAGACCAGCCGCACAATGATCCCCTGTTGGTTGAACTACAAATTGGCACTTGCGAGGTCACTCGTGTTCTTATCGACACTGGAAGCTCAGTCGATCTCATGTTCCGGTAGACCCTGATCAAAATGATGGTGGACCTCAAAGACATCAAGCCCTCGTCAAGAGCACTTACCGGATTCAACGGATCTTCAACGCTGCTCCTATGCACTATCCGACTCAATGTTTTTGTCAAAGGAGTGAGTAAGCTCGTAAAAATTTCTATGATCGATACAAAAAAAAACAATACAACACGATCATGGGTATGCCCTGGCTTCACATGATGAAGGCGGTTCCATCAACATACCATCAGTACGTTGAATTCCCAACCAGGGAAGAAACGGTTTTCACACTCAAAGGCAACCAACGTCTTGCAAGGAGCATGCTAATCTCCAACTTCAAAAACCAGCAATTCGCCTTCCTCGTCAAACCAGAAAAGAAGTTGACACCACATAAACAGGAAACTATTCTAGTCGGGATCGATGCAGAAAATCTAGACAAGATTGTCGGTATAGGCTCCAGACTTAGCAATGATCTGGCCACAAAACTAATAAAGTTCCTCAGTGCGAACAAAGCAACTTTTGCTTCGACCACCGCCGACATGCCCGGTATCGATCCAGCCATAACAGCCCACCAACTAAACGTCGACCCAATATACAAACCAATCAAGCAGAAATGGCGTAAACTCAGTCCCTAGAGAGCAAAGGCCGTAAACGATGACGTCGATAGATTTCTTGAAGTTGGGTCCATCGCAGAAGTCAAGTATCCAGACTGGTTAGCTAATCCAGTCGTCGTCAAAAAGAAGAATGAAAAGTGGAGAGTGTGCATCGACTTCACCGACTTAAACAAAGCATGTCCAAAAGATAGTTTTCCCTTGCCTCACATCGATCAAATGGTCTAATCCACAACTGGAAACAAGTTTCTCTCCTTTATGGATGCCTTCTCGGGCTACAATCAAATCATGATGTACCCAGACGATCGACAAAAGACTTCATTCATCACTGATTGCAGAACGTATTGTTATTTGAGTGATGCCGTTCGGGCTCAAGAACAAAGGAGCAACTTACCAGCGTCTCGTCAACAAGATGTTCGCCAACAAACTAGGAGTAACCATGGAAGTCTATATCGACGACATGCTCGGCAAGTCATTCATTTCAAAAGACCACATCGGACACCTTGCTGAGTGCTTTGACACCATCAATAAATACGGAATGAAACTCAACTCGGGGAAATGTACTTTCGGAGTCACTTCCGGTCATCGTCACACAACGAGTTATCAAAGCGAATCGGAAACATATATCAGTGGTCCTAGACCTACCAAGCCCCAAGACACCTCAAGAAATCCAACGCCTCACTGGACGAGTTGCAGCCCTCAAGAGGTTTATCTCACGATCTACAGAGAAGTGTCTCTCAATCTACGAACTGGTGTGAGGAAACAAGAGATTCCTATGGGACGAGACATGCGAGAAAGCGTTCTCCGAGTTGAAGCAATACCTGACGACACCTCCAGTACTGGCAAAACCAGTCACAGGCAACACGCTATACCTCTATATTGCGGTCTCTCCATCTTCCGTCAGCAGTGTTCTAATCAAAGAAGAGAAACACCCCATCTTCTATGTCAGCAAGCGCCTAACTGATGCTGAAACCAGGTACCCAACCCAACAGTCGAGAATGGCTCTAGCCATCGTAACATCATCCATGAAGCTCTGACCCTGTGCTTCCAATCCCATTCCATTGTCATTCTCACCAATTTGCATTTTCGGACCGTATTACAAAATCCAAACCACTCTGGAAGACTATCCAAGTGGGCGATCAAACTCAGTGAGTACGACATCACCTACAAAAGCAGGCCATGGATTAAGGCTCAAGTCTTGGCCGACTTCATGGTCGAAATTCCTCCATACCTAGAAGCCAATCTCAACATCCTAACGAAGAGCTGGATCTTGCACGTTGATGGAGCATCTTCCAACAAAGGATCAGGAATAGGCGTACATCTCCAATCACCCACTAGGGAGCTCATTAAACAGTCCTTCCAGCTTGGCTTTGCAGCTTCCAACAACGAGGGCGAGTACGAGGCCCCGATCGCAGGACTTCATTTAGCAAAGGTGGTGGGATCAACACAATTGCAAGTATAGTGGCGACTACGAAGCGAAAAACGAAGGAATGTACGCCTATCTCGGCCTAGTCAAAAGCCTAGCTGCATAATTCGATTTCTTCGAACTAACCAAAGTTCCCAGAAAAGATAACTCTTTCGCAGACGCGTTGGCCGCATTAGGAAGCAACCAACGAGATCAAGTCAAGAGAACAATTTTGATCCATACAGTGAAAAAAACGAGTATCACACTCCCAACAGTTGATGCCCTAGCCATCTCCACTAATAACAACGAGACCACCTCCTCAGCAATGGATGAATTAGACAGGTGAACGCCTTTCCTCGATTACCTCGACAAAGGAATACTCCCAGAAGACAAGTAGGCATCTCGTCAACTCAAGATGAAGAGCTCCCATTATGTATCTCTTGACGGTAAGCTACACCGTTGGACCACAAACAAAGTTCTCCTCACCTGCGTTGGAAAGGAAGAAGCGGAGCTCTTCATGATCGAAACCCATGAAGGAGAAGGAGGCAATCACAGTGGTGGTAGAGCTCTCGCATTAAAACTGAAGTCTCAGGGTCATTAGCGGCCCACCATGGTCACTGATTGCGAAGAAAACGCATCCCGGTGTGAGAAGTGTCAGCAACACGCGCCCAACATACATTCTCCCACCAAGTTGTTAAAAACGTCTGTGGCACCATATCCATTCATGTGATGGGTAATGGATATAATCGGCCCCTTACCCAGCTCAAGACAAAGGCGTTTCCTACTCGTTTCGACCGACTAGTTCACCAAGTGGGTTGAAGCCAAATCCTATGTCTAGATCTCCGAGAACGAAGTATAGAGCTTCATTTGGAAGTATATCATATGTCAGCACGGACTACCTTACGAGATCGTCACTGATAACGAGTAGATACCCACAAGGAAATGACCAGGCCGAGGCAACAAACAAATTAATCATCAACTGGATCAAGAAGAGACTAGATCTCAAGAAGGATCATTGGGCCGATGAGTTGGATGGAGTACTTTGGTCCCATCAAACTACACCTTGTATCGCCACAAGGAGAACGCCATTTTCATTGGCTTACGGGGTCGAAGCAATGGCTCCCACTGAATTTAACATAACCAGTCTCAGAAGATTGAAGATGCCTCAACACGACGACTTAAACTCTGAAATGAAGATCAATGCTCTCGATCAACTCGAAGAACGATGAGATCAAGCTCTACTTCGGATTCAAAATTATCAACATCTCGCTGAGTCATACTACAACAAAAAGGTTAAGTCTCGCTCTCTCCAACTAGGGAACCTCGTCCTTCGAATGGTCTTTAAAAACACCAAGGAGTGGAGAGCAGATAAACTCGGTACCAACTGGAAAGGTCCATACAAGATAACACATGTAGTCAAACCCGGATTTTACCGACTTGAGACATCTTCTGGCGAACCAATTTCAAGATCATGGAACTCGATTAACCTGAAAAAGTACCTTGGTGCCTAAAAAGGATGATCTGATCCGCTAGCAAAAAAAAAAGGAGAACTATGAGTGACTTGATCCCATCTCGGGTACATAGGCAGCCTTTCACCAGGGTTCAGTCACAAATATATATATATATATATTGTGTATTATTTGTCACTTCGGCTTTATATCCGTTTGTTTCATTTAAACTTACATGAACGACAAAATCAAAAACACAGTAGTTTCGACTCCAACCCGGACTTCGAGATGAATGAACCACTTGACCATAACAAGAAGTTATGGCTCTAAGTCGGTAGTGAACCACATTAGACAAAGCATGTTGAATGTACTTGCTCAATCTATGTTCTGATCAAACACTTAGAGAAAACAAAACATTGAATGATGAACGCGACATCACAGTAAACAATTTAAAAAAAAATTCTCAAAAACTTAAATAAGTTAGGAGTACAGTTCTTCTTATTTTGTTTGGGATAAACAATGTCGGCTCATCTGACGATATGTAGTCCTATTTGTCTTCTCGGCAAAACTTATGCAAGCTAAACTCGTCCTCGACGAAACACTTTGTTCGCTCCTCCTATCTTAAGATAAATGTCGGCTCAAGCAAAACAGTTGTTTGTTTTCCTCAAAATCTTCTCACTTAGATGTCGGCATTAACAATGAACTTTGCAAATTGTTTGCATTAAAGTCGAAAGATAGTCATAAGGAAACACAAAATAACTTAAAAGCCATTCTCGACAATATATCCAAAGATAAAATTAAAAGCCCACAGAAGGGGCAAAAGGTTTCTTACATAAAAAAAAAAAGAGAAACAATGAGAAGAGATAAAAGATAATCAATTCGAGTGACGGAGGTCTTCGATGTCCTAAGGCGAGAAGGTCTGTAGGTTGGAACCGTGTTCATCAAGACCAAGAGGCTGAAGGTTGATCTCGGAGGAGTTTGTAACCTCCATTGCATTCAGCTCGTCAGAATACGAGCTTCATCGATCCTCACCTGCTCAAGCACCTCGTCGATAGACATCCCGAAAGCTTGGATCTTCTCGAGACCTTCTTTGGCCCCCTTGGCTGGAGAGTAGAGGATCAGTTTGCTTTGGATCGCAGGCTGCTCATCCAAATATTGACGCATCTTCTCGTAAATAAGCATCATCTGTTGTATCATAGCAGCCTTGACGCGCAGACTCTACTTCCTCACCTCATGCTCTCGAGACTCCCTCAACCTCTTGGTTGTCTTCTCGAACTTGGAGTCTGCCTCGACCTTCTTCTGATCCAACTCCCGAAGACAAGATTCAAGCATCTCCTTCTGGGCCTTGATCTCTTCCAGATCCTTGAAAAGAAGCTCCCCACGAGATTTCTCCATCTCGGCCATCTCCATGGCTTGGTCCTTTTCAGTCGTTATTTGACCGACTTTCTCCTTGTACATGTCCCATTTGCCCTTCAGCTTGACTTTCTCCTTCTTCTTCTTCTTCAGAGATTTGCTTTTCAGCGCCAACTTCTCTTTATGTACCTTGATCATCGCCTCATAGTACCTTACCATGATATTGGCATATCCGAAGAACTAATCAAAAACAAAAAATAAATCATAAAGGGGAGTAAGATGGATAAACAAGAAAATGAACTAGGCAGATATATGATACTTACGCTGGCACCAGCGCGAGCCATTTACCAGTATCGCCCGCGTTGAGAAAGCTCGTCCAACTCAGGCATGCCCTTTGACTTAAGCTTGATCTGATGGAACAACCGTGTTGGCGCAAGTGATCTCCAACAAAAGAAATCTCGGAAGTTGACAAGGTGGGGATACTCCACCACCTCGTCGTCTTGAGAAGCAGGAGGAGATGAACCCCAGTTTTCTTCTGGAAGCTCTCACTCCAGTGTAGGATCTTCAGGATGCTCGACTTGAGCTTCCCCTGTAACCATGGCCATCTCGGATTGATCGATAGGCTCAAGTGGGGAACTCCTTACATCATGCTCTTCATCGAGACGAGGAGAAGGAGCTTGATTGTCCATCTGGTCAACAAGATGTTCCCTTTATGGTGATTTGGGGGAAGGAGACGATTGAGGACTGACATTCAAAGCCCCCTCGTCTGAGTGAGAAGTTTTCCTCCTCTCGGTAAACTTCGTTCCACTGGAAGACCCCTCTTGACCGGCTGGAGGAGTTCCTATTGAAGCAGCGTAGGAGGGGAGGGAAGCGAGATTGAATTTGCCCATCTTCTTTCTTCTCTTCTTTGATTCTTTAGCAACAGCAGGTCCTCTTCCGGGTTTGGCTGTAAAAATTAGAAGTCAAATCGGTCAGAAAGAAGAAGTGAAAAGAAAAAGAAACAAAAAGGAGAGCGAAATACGGACAACTACCTCATACAATTATGTTCAAGGCAGCCTGAATGCGGATTTCACTAATGTCAGGCCAATGCTGATGACTTAGCGTCCTGATAGCTTCGACTTGCTCCCAGAATGAATCGGAACAACTTTGATCCCACTTTCCAAAGATATCTGCAAAAAAGGAGACAAAGGGGAAATATATCAGTAAAAATACTATAGCTAAAGATTCAAGATCAGTATATACCGATATTAGCATTGAAGTATCCATTCAGAATCACTACAGGATCTTTGAAGGATGCCTCATTGATCTTCACATAGAAGTACGGCTGATTCCAGTGATTCACTTTGGACGGTTTCCCGGTGAGCACATTGTACTTTGGTACCATCTTCCTATAGAAGAACCTTATCTTCGCGGTGATACTCGGAGTTGTGATCTCCTCAAAGAGACGGACTGACATTGTTATGTCCAACTCGGCCGCCAAGACCATCAATGCAACCATGATTATGATCCTTTTGCTGTGTATTGACCAAGAGCGATCTTTCGTCGAGAACAGTAGATCGTCAGGAGTTCAGGGAGAGGCCCCCAAAGTCGGCAGTTGTTGAAGCATGACTCATAGACACAAGCATACCCGACAGGAGGCGTCCACGGTCTTTGATGCTCGTCGAGGATAAGAAACATGAACCCAGCAGGTAGGTCAGTCTAGAAGACAAGTCTCCTCACACTCTTAAAAGAGGACCGTGTAGGAAGGTGATTCTCCCACTTTTGATTCTTCTTGAAACTAAAACGGTGCACCTTCTCGGGATCGATCTCCTCGGCAATCTCAAAGTCGGTCCAGTCCATCTCATGGGAAGGAAGTCGGCTAGCCTGAAATCCGGTCTTTTATCGGATGGATCCTTCTCCTTAGCATAAATATCGGCTTCATCAACATATTTGGCCACCTGCGCCAATCTATCCTCGTTTTCAAACGCCATTTCAGCGGAAGAAGCGTGACCACTCGGTTCTCCAGATTTATGCTAAAATGAACGACACTGCACTCCTGATTGTTCAGTTCAGCCAAGTCGGCACCTGTAGGGAACCTCAGACCCTCCATTCCTCCGAGTGTTATCGCTCGAGGCCTTCCAACCAACGGAGAGCCCAAGCTCTCTGAACCCATCGAACCAGATGCGATGGCTATTGACTTACCCTTTGAAGAACAACGGCGGATGGGAGACATTCTGATCGGAGATTACAAAAAACTAGCGAGAGAAAGAAGAGAGAAGGCAAAGAGGAAAATACCTTTTTGATTAGCAGCAGGAGAGAAATGGAGAAATGAGGATTGAAGCGAGTTTTTATAGAGAATCTTCGCAGAAGACGAGCAGTCGCCATGATTAGGTCTACAAGACCTATAAACGTGACACGTGTCCTACTAGCTCCATTATTCGAGGAGTTATCTGCTTTAAACGAGAACGTTTGGATTCCACGCGCTTGGTTCAAAGAAGTGGAACGAAAACGATGACGTGCTTTAAAGTTAACATAGACGGCGACATACCAAGAAATCAACAATAAAATCGGTCGATACCGAGAAGATAGTTTCACCGAGATCACGTCTCAAATAAACTCATTCATAGAAATTCACCAAAAACTCTTGAAAACAGCATTTTGATGAACTAGGGGAGACTTATTGTTGGGGATAGATTACATCTACCCAACATAGGCCCATTTAGACGGGATCTCGGCCCAAGAATAGGATCAAAGTCAGCCCATGAGACTCAGAACCGGCTTTAGACGTCAAGTTGGCGCATATATAAAGGAGGAGGGTTGAGGCATGAAAGACATTCACACACACGAACTCAGCAGCTAGAACTAGGGTTTATCACATAACTTGTTCTTGTTGTATTGTTCATCAAACTCTTCACTTTATTCAATAAACGACTTTGATCCGCTCTTAAACTCGCCTCTCTAATAACCAACCATTAAAATTGCACTATCGATCTAGGCATATCGATTTAAGATTCAATATTAGATTAAATTTGAGTTAAGGATAATGAGAATCGCAATGACAATAAGAATGAAATAATGAATATGAATGGGGTTATGATTAGTATTGCTTGAGACACCAAGAACGGGTGTCGTCTAGAAAGTGAGGTGTTAAGTTAAAATGAAGGGATGTGTACAAACGGTGACCATAAATGAACGGGATCGGTGTGAAGTGGCGGGATAGAAAATGTAAAGGGTCATGTACGGAAGGTGACCGTGTATGGACATGATTTGTGTCAAGGGCGCCATAAGATCGAGTCATTCCAAGTCGGGCAGAAATGACCATTAGATCGTATGGATGGAAACCGCGAGGAAGACAGTGTCGTATAAGGTCAACGGGCTGCGAGCGGTGGTCATGTAACAAGTTGGGGAACCGTTGTATAACGTAAGATCTCCCAGGTCATACCAACACGAGAAAGGATAATCGTTAGCGACCCGTAGGTTCTAGTGGTCTAGGTTGATTGTTGTATAATAAAACTGATTAACTTATGATTATGTAGATTGTTACTTAATTTGAGCTGAGTTTGTGGGTTCCTGAAATCCGCCCTCACTGTGTAATCAATACTTACCCCTCTTTTTTTTAGGTATGGGTGCGAGGGAGTAGGAGTAGGAATTGTTCGTGTATAGTGTCATCGCTTTGGGAGTTTTTTTAGAGCTTTTACTACGTTTTCTAAGACTATTGCTTGGTGTTAAGGTCATGTAAGACTATTTGGTTTGGAATAAATGTTTTTTTTAACTGTAAGTAGAATTGTTAAGATTGAAAGTAAGATGTTAGGGACATGTGTTACAAAAATTCAGTTGGCTAATGTCCGATTATATTATATAACGTTGTAATGTTGGGAGATCACTCGCTCCTATTAATTTAAATGAACATCTCCATTTTTTATCAGCCAAATTGTAAATTTATTTAGAAATATATATATACATCCAAATAAGATAACTTATTTATAAGATCCAAAAAAAAATGGGATTAGATTTTCATTTTTGGAGGATATGGCCAGTGAACACTTTTAGAAAATATTTTGGAAAAAACGATATTCACATATATATATAGTTTAGCGATTGTGAAAGAAATTTAATTCTCATACTAGTAGTTAATCATATATAATATGGGACCTTTACTTATTGACTTATGTGTGGAATCCAATAAAAATCTCCTTTACAATGCATATGATTTGCTTTTCAAGTGATTAGATTTGGAATAAAATAAGACAAACATATTTAGTAAAGAATATAAAGTAAAGCACATAGTTTCAAAAAAAAAGTAAAGCACATACCACTGAACATATAAAGAACAACGAGAACAACATGGCGAGCAATAAAGACATAACAGTAAGCGTCCAAACACTTTAATGTAAACAAATATAACCAGTAAGAAAATACTCCGTCCAAACACTTTAATGTAAGCAAATATAACCAGTAAGAAAATGGAGTATAGAATATTAAAAAAATAAAGATGTCCCTCGTCTGTAAATTATAGTTAGATTTACATTTTTGTTATTAAGAAAAATTAGTGTGCTGGATTAGATGCCGACAGTAAGACATCTTATCACGTAATTACAGTAAGACATCTTATCACGTAATTAAGGGGCCAGAGTGTACCAGTATAATTCAACTTTAATAATGCTCTATCAAACTTTTAGAAAAACTGTGATGATGGTTGGATTAACCTAACTTCGATTGGTCCGGTTTCTAGTGAATTGAAAAATATGTTTTCCATTCATTGAGCTAGCTAAGCTCGTTTGGTTGCGGGCAGATAACATGAGCTAAATTTGAAGATGTTTCATGTTTAAGAAAATTTATTGTGTTATGCGTAGTTAGTTAAGGTGAATTTGTTATCATCTTTTGTTTTATTTAGCCATTGTACACTTTCACAACTTTTGTGTCGATTATAGGTTTCATATTTTTTTTTTTAGTTTTATTTTGTTTTAGGTCTCGTTATTTTCAATCTTATGAATTAAAAATGTGTTATTGGATCAAAGATTTGAGATGATTTCATTTTTTCTTTTCAAATTTTCTCGAATTTTATTAGAAATCACAAATTTTATGTAAAATCTAAGCTTATTAGATTAGTCATTTATATAAATTCTCTCAAATTTCTGTTTATTGGAAAAATGGATTTTGTCAACAAAATCAATCTAATGTGATTTGTTAGAATTTGAATGGTATTTCATAGTTAAAAAATAGTGAATCAAAATACCACCTCCTATGATAGTATTTGGAATTTGAAATAAAAAATAAAAAATAAAAATAATCTTCATATTTTAAAAAAGAAAATTCAACTATTTAAATGAAAAATATATATTTGAAAATTTATTTTTAAAAACGTTTATATATTTCATAAAATGATAAAACTATTAAATTATATTAAATAAAAATAAAAATATTACTTCAAATAATTTTTTTTAACTCTTAAAATTCTTCAGAAAGAAAATTAAACTATTTGAAATGAAAAAAATATTTGAAAATCAATTTTTAAAAACTTTTATATATTTATATATTTCATAAAACGGTAAAATATCAAATTATATATTAATTCAAAAATAAACAATATTACTTCAAATAAAAAAATATTTATTTTTCAAAAACTTTGAAAATTCTTCAGAAAGAAAATCAAACTATTTGAAATAGAAAAAAATAAAAATCGATTTTAAAAAACTTTGAATATTATATATATTTCATAAAATAATAAAATTATCAAATTATATTAGATTTTAAAATAAAAAATATTATTTTAAATAAAAAATTACTTTAAATAAAAAAATAAAAAAACACTAACTCTGAAAATTCTGTAAAACTCCATAAAACTTGTAACAAACTCATAAAACTTGTAACATGGATTTAGTAAAGTCTCGGATTATTTTGGATTTATTCAAATCTTTGTAACATTGATCTCTTACGGTTGATCAGTGATGCAGAGAGATATTTGGATATATTCCTAATATTTTTAATTATATACTCTGTATGTATCACCTTAAGTGATGTTTTAGAATTTTTATTTTGTATCATAATAAGTGATGTTCACACAATTCTTGAAAAAAATTAATGTCACTTTAAATTTATAACCAATTACAAAATACTACATATTTTCTTATTGGTTAAACTAATACTATTTTATGTTACCAAGATAAATTGCATAAAACTTTGTATTTTCTTAATCTTTGTGAAAAAAACTTAAAAACCTCTTAATATGATACAGAGGAAGTAATTTATTATTTATTTTGATATTTATCTTAATTAGTTAGAATTATCTTAAATATATTTAATAATTTTAAAGTTTTTTGATTTTAATATAAATAAATAATTTGTAGTTTATGATTTGATTAATAAAATTGAGAATTTTTTCTTTATTCTTAGTTTTCGGTAGATCATTGGTGATCTCAACGAATTTAAGAAGATATTGATCTTAGGTATTCTTAAACTAAATAAAAAAATTGTGTTATCATAGCTTCCGCTACATCAGGTAATATCAGAGCTGATATTTTGGTTTCTTAATCAAAACTCGATTCTAGATCATGGAGATTTGTTAGTGAAAAGTGAAGTAATTGGTTACAAAGAAATTATTGGTCCGGCCATCTATGATCGATATGGTGAAGACATGATATGATGATCGAGCCAATTGATTTTGTATTCAGCAAAGAAGCGTTCAGGACTACACCGCATCACGCGTTAGAGATTTCGGAGGTGCTATCCAAAGTGAGATATTGAGATCTAACGGTGAAGAAAGTAACTGGGTTACACGTGCATTGGAATTCTGGGAATCATGTGGCTTCTTTATGATACATGCATTAACAAATAAAGAGATATGTGACTACACGGTGGATCTATAAAAATTCATTGAAGACACATTCATTAAGATGAATAATTCAGTGATGTATCAAGCGTGGAATCATCAATCAAAGAAACTAATGGAAAAAAAAAATTTTAAAAGAACAAGATTCGAAGGTAAATCTTCTCCAATCCGAAGAAAATGAATGATGCAAATAGATATTTGGATATATTTCAAATATTTTGATTATATAATTTATTACTTATTTTGATATTTATCTTGATTCTTTAAGATTATCTTAAGTATTTTTAATAATTTTAAATTTATTTGATTTTAATATAAATATGCGTTTTATTATGCCTAGAATTGTATGCAGTTTATGATTTGATTAATAAAATGGAGAATTCTTTCTTTGTTCTTTGTTTTCGATAGATCATTGGTGATCTCAACGAATTTTTTTAAAAAAACTAATCTTAGGTATTATTAGATTAAATAAGATCTTTGTGTTATCGTAGCTTCCGCTATAGTATACCCTTTGTAACCTCAAACCAGAAAGATGCTTTGACAGCAAAATAGTGAATCTTGGATCGGAAGGTTTCAACTGACTTGGTTGGAGAATATCTAGATAGCACAGGTTGGTGATCGGAACTACCCTTTAGATCTTGAAATCCGATTGGGAACCCACGAAGAAAGCCTTCGCAAAGGAAGAAAAATCAATATAATGTACTAACTGATATTAATTTGTTCGATCTACGGATTCATTTAATAATATGTTGGAGTTGATAAATATCAAACTTCACCAAACCTTTGAATATATGAATTAGTAACCTCTTGTCGTATAGTTTTAGCGGAAGAATCCAAAATCAAGTTTTGAGATTGTCTTCTACCCATACTTATAATATCCAGCACCTAAACAACTAAAAACTTATTTAGACAACCACTTGGCACATGTGTTAGTGTCATGTAGGGCCATTGCAGTCTCAAATTATTTCTAGGCCTTACTTAAAAAAATATAGCAGTATATATAACGAAGTGATGATGTAGTTGTAAAAGTTAATAGCCAATCTATATATGTTTAACATTTTTTAAAAATTATAAACCATAATTTTATAAATATATCTAAAAAGTAAAGTTTTATAACCTAATTTATATATATTTTAATATCTTAAAATATTTTTATTTTTAGATTCATATTCTATTTAATTGCTTCACTTGTAAATGATAAAAAAATGATCCTATATAGGACAGTCAAAGTGGCTGATGACACGATCAATCAAAGCATAATGAATAAATTGTTAGACGAGAAATTATGCAATAAATTGTTTTAGTCATTGTAAAAAGAAAAATTCCCTTAAATAATTCTTTTTAATTTGTTTTTCACAAAAATAGATTTTAAAAAAGAAAATGACCAAAATAGTTTTTTAGAAGCTAAAAAATGTATTTATATGCATTTATACCCCTAGGGTTAACTAATTTAGACTTAGGGTTTATAGTTAAGGGGTGGGTTTGAGAATAGAGTTTCAAATTTAAAAAAAAAAAAAAAAGAATTTATTTTGGTCATTTTATATTTCGAGGGTTATTTTTGTGACAAAAACTTAAAATTTGTTATT
The DNA here is from genome assembly GCA_012274485.2 of Sinapis alba. NCBI lineage: Eukaryota > Viridiplantae > Streptophyta > Magnoliopsida > Brassicales > Brassicaceae > Sinapis > Sinapis alba. The sequence continues at coordinate 131,693 of MU105660.1, read as the reverse complement.
TAAGAGAATTGACCTTGTAAAAAACTATTATTTATAGATAAAATATCATACGTATGTCTTGTTTTTTTTGTTTACATATTAAAATTGAAAATAAAGTGTGCTAAACAAATTGAAATGTATTCTTCTAGTTATTAGTAATGGAGTATGCATGCTTTTGCTTCGCAAGTGTTCCCACTTTTTGAATAATCTTGTGTGGTCGTATTTAAAATATTTTTTGGGGGTTTAAAGTTCAGAATAAGCTTGAGAGTGGAAGATTAGACACACACATAACATCTGCTACTGCGATAAGAGAGTTAAACTAGTTTATGAACCCCATGATCTTGGTAGGGTGTATTCAATCTAAAATTTCAGGTAATTTATTTTTTAATGAGTTTAAAATAATTTCATATGATTTGGAGAGTTTAAAGTTATTTTTATTAAAAAAACTTCGAATATCATTTAAGACCATAAAATTTGAGTTTTTTTATTTAACTAAAAAACTCTATCCAAACATTCTAAACTCACTTTAAATTTTTTAAAATCTACAACTTAAAATATGTTTACTAACAGTGGATTTCAAACTACTTTATGAAATGTTAAATTCAATAACAATTGATTTTAAAAAAAAAAAATCATGTTTGAATAAAAGTGAATTTGTCATTTAAATATAAATCATCTCAAATATTTAGTTGAATACATGTTATTTAAGAGTTGCTACTTTTGCCACTAACTCCCAATCCTTCTCTCAACCATTAAATCATTATCCAAAAATGAATAATAAGAATGCATTTCAAATAATGTGGATCGACCCAAGAAACTACTTTGCCACTACTCCCCCCACTTTACAATTATTTTAAATGTGGTCCATCAACAGATTATTAGCTCATCAACATAATCAAATTTTCTTATTAATTCTAAAGAAAACATTTAACCTTCAATTGACTTAACCTGCAACATCTATATGGTCATATTTGATCGTCTAAAATAGATATCTAGTCATGAAAGATCTACAGGTCATAGATCTAAACCATTTCCATCAGACAACAACCACAATCTTCCATGCCAATAATACTAATTAGACGATTATGTATACTTTTTTCATACATTGATATATATATATATATACATCATATTTTATATTATATATATATGCATAAACACGAATCAGATACCAATAGAAAGAAATTAGGGCATTTATATGATCAATCAAATTAAGAAAAGGATTACAGATCTGGAATAAGATCTTGAATATACCCGAATAAATTCTTTGATACCCATAATATACGTCAATTTTGAAGAACAAAAGTAATTTCACAAATTACAGATCTGGAATAGTATCTAATTAAAAAACTGAAACCATGCTTAATTCAGTGAATAAGATTTATAAAATCTTTGACTTTGTCTGTATCTTCCCACAGCTTTATTGAACCGCAAATCAATCGAACAGATGCAACTTAAATTAACATAACTCTGCTATGGCAATAGATATACGATAAAAAAAAACTAATCTGAAGAAGGTTGCAGTTCAAGAAAGCTGTGGAAGAATACAGAGAGAGTCATGTAGAGTAGAAGAAGCCCTAAACGAGGTGCATAAGGCCAAGGCAAAAGCGTAATTACAGGAGAGAGGAGAAAGAGAGAAATTGAAAATTGTGAGAAAGAAAGTGTTCGATAGTAGGATATTTATAGGGACAGTGGAAGAGAATGGTCATTCTTTTACCGCACCAATCCCGAGGAGAATATTGGCACTCCTCTTTCTTCTCCTCTATTTCTTTTTTTTCCTGCTATATTATAAATTTAATCAGTTATTTAATATTTTTTCATTGCATTGCATGCATGGTAAGTTACTGCCTGCATTCATATTTATTTTGTTAAGTTATCATATTTTGACATATGAGAAATACTACGTATATGGTATTTGCAGTTGTCTTGTTTTGTCAATTTTATTTTGTGATTTGTTTTACTGAGGACTAGCCATTCATTTTTTTCAGATAGCATTAGTAGGACATATTTTTGGGTCAAAATTCGACCCATTTTTAGATCCATAGCTTTCCCTTTATACAACTATTGATGCAGACTTTTCGACCGTTGAGTTGAAAGGCTTTCTTTTCTTTGAGGCGAGCTTGGATAAGCAAATTTATACCAGTTCGTGTCCGGACCCCGGACAATATTGTCATTGTTTCTTAATACACACACTTTTAATACATTTTCACTTGTTTAAAGATTGAATTATTACTGTTTTGCATGTTAATAGGCCTTGTTTTTTCAAGTGGCTTCAGGTCTGAGAATCTTCAGGGCTGGCACTGGTCCGGACGAGTCTTTTCCATGGTGGTAGCCACTCCGACGGTTTCTTTATTCGTTTGTTTAAGTTATTATAAGTTGTGTATTCTTATTTTTATTTTGTTTTTTTCATAGTAGTATTTCTTAAAAATTCTGTAAAAATTTGAAAAATGATAAGAATTCTTAACATTTTTATCCTAAAATAATGAATCATATCTTCTATACTATTATTTGAGAAGTTAATTTGATTACTTGTCATCTTCTCAATGATTTTAGGATTAGTCATTAGTTTAATTAATATTATTATTTAAAATTTTATTTTAGTATATGTATTTATTTTAAACATTAATAAATGTTAACCTATTCAACTGATATATATATATACTATTATTTAAAATATATTTTAATATATACTTATCATGATATTTAGAAAATTTAATTAATATATAGATATTAACAATTGATATTAACAATATATACTGATAATATCATAATTATGTTTATATCATATTTAGTTTATGATTTTACTGACTAATATTATTAGAAATATGATCCAAATAATTATTACAATATTAATTTAAGATTTAACGGTAAAACATCATTGAAAATCTATTGTAAAATATAAATGATTACTTATGTTAAATATTATATATATATATATAAAGAGCTTTTTAAAAACAACCTAAATTTTCAATTCAATCTCAAAACTAACCTCTTTTTTTGTTATTACTATTCACCCTTGAAATTTCAAACCCTCCTTATGTTTTTATACAAAATTACCATTATTAATTAATTATTTAATTATTTTGAAAATGGGGAAAAAAACTACTACACCCTAAACATTTTTTCTTATTTACGACAATGCCATTGTCATAAATATTTCAACTACCATGAATCACCATTTTTGAATTCTTAAAAGTTTTAGAATTCAAATTGTAACAACTTTTTTCCTCTATCTAAACCATTAAATCTTCATTTTCTCTCATTTCCTCTTTATTTTTTTTTCTAAAAACTCTCATAACTTCCATTTTTATAAGCTAAACTTTCATATTTTCGAGTTTATTTAGTTGTGAGTTGACAAAGGTAGTTTTTCTCATATTTGGAGCTTGGACGGTGGTATAGGTGGAAACGAGCTTTATACAAAAAAAAGTAACTATTTACATGGTTTTTGTCATTTTTAGATATGTGTCACGATAGTATATTGTTTTGTATGTCTACGCATATGTGTAGACTTACGATGCAGTCTACTTTTCAATACACATGTTACTTTTGCAGTTGACCAATATATTTTTTTTTGTAAAGAAGACATCCTTAGAAGTCTGCCTCTTACCTTTGAAAACAAAAACAAAAAAGTAGGTAGACTTACTAAGAAGTATACTTAAAAGATGTTTGTTTTTTATTTGACCAAACTTTGAGTAACTTTTAATTTTTCATAGTAGATTTCATCGGAAGTCTACATTATGTAGATTGCTAGGGAAGTGTACAAAAGATCAGTTTTGCATTTGACCAAAACTTTGACTATGTTGAATATGTTAGTTTTGTATTTGACTAAAATTTTATAAAATTGACCAAAAAAAAAGTGTACACTTCATATAAAGTCTACTATTATATCCTGATCAAATGCAAAACTAACCCATCAAATTTGAGAGTATACTTTAGGTGAAGTCTACACATTTGTAGATGTTCATCTCAGTCTATTAGTAGAAAGTCAAACTTGGTTAATTGTAAAAATTAATATGTTTTTTAAAAAAATGTAGACTGTATATAAAATCTGCTTTTCAAAGTCAAAACCTGGGTGAATTCTGGTCAATTGCAAAAACTAACATTTTGAAAATGTAGACTGAAAAAGAAATCTACATGTATAAAATTACATTTTTTTCTTAAATATAGATAATAATCCGTGGATTTTGCAATTGCAAAAACTAATCCAATTTGTAGACCTACGCGACAGTCTACAAATGTAGACGGAAAACAAAGTCTATAATGTAGACTGAATATGAAGTCTACATAGAAAAAATCTGTAAAGAGTGGATTTGTGTATTAGTCATAATATATTTTCAAGATTTTTTTGTTTGACAGTGTGTTTTAGTTAATCTTAATGGTCTTGAACTATTTTCAAAAGATAATCTTTTATAATTATGAAATTATCAATATTTTTGTTTCACTATCTAGCTAGCTAATAAGTGTATACGTCTTTGTATGTCTACTTTTGTAATATTATCAAACATGAAATTTTTGTTCGCTAATTTTGTAAATTGTATTCTTTTTGCAAAGAATGGTGTGTTTGATATTGAGAAGATACCTTGTTCACATGCCATTACAGCTGGAAAGGATATGAACATTCATGTTTCTACGCTTGTATGCCAATCCTATTCAAAGAAGTATTTTTATGCAGCATACGCAACAAATATCTATCCCAAAAGCGAAGACACATTGTCTACCAATGAAGATTTGGAAGCTCCCAAAAGTGAAGAGACATCACCAGCCGATGAAAATTTAGAAGCTCGCAGTGAGGACAAAGAAGCTTTAAACATATATAAATGCCTTCCTCCACATGTTAAGCGTGGTCCAGGTAGGCACGCTCGTCCAAATTGTCTCGGCTAAACATGTGTTAGTGTTATGGTTTGAATGTATGATTTGTCTTATTGCTTTGAATGTTGTCTTATGTCTTATGTGTTGAACTAATGAGTTGTCTCATTGCTTTCGAGTTTTCTTATGTGTTGAACTTATGTTGAATTTGGGGGTCTTTAGTCAGTGCTGAACTTATGAGTTTTATTGTTGCTTTGGATGTTGTCTTATATGATGAATGTTTAATTTGTAGGTCTTTAGTCAGGTTTATTACACGTTACTTTATAACGTGCATACCTACATTGTAGTCTACTAGAAATGTAGACTGATATGTAAGTATCTGAAATATTCATTGAAGTTATGTTTAAAATCTCTAAAGTAAGACCAATACTGAAAATCTCTAATAGAAAGGAAAATGTCTGATAGTCTAACAACAAACTTATGTAGAAGTCTTCTATAAAAGCATACTAATACTTAAGTCTGCTGCAAGCACATTACATAAGTTTGTTAGAACCACAAGTCTGGTATTGAAGCCTACTACATCAGTCTAATGTTTGTTCTTGACAAATAATGGCAAATATATATCATCAATCTTCAGCACCCATGAAACTCCGTCGGCCTCTTCTTTAGGGGACAACCCTCGTTAAGCTGAGCAATGAATCCATACTTCTCGGGATAACCTAAACAAAAACAAACAAACAAACATTACAAGATAAACATTCAGAGATTAACCATAAGATAAAAGAAAGATAATTACTTTGGTTAAAATATTTTGGTTAAAATTTGAATAAATTAAATTGTTTCCGGTTATGTAGGCTTTCAAGTAAGTCTACAAATTAGTAGACTTCCTCTCTAAGTCTACCCAGATTTTTTTCTATTTTTTAATTGTTTTAATAATTTTAATATAGGAATTACTAAAATAATTGTGGTCTAGTAGACTTCATTTGAAGTCTACTAGTTTTAGCCTATAAGCAGAGTTCATTAGAACTCTATACTATCTAATAATTTTCAGATCTTACAAAAATTGTACATTTTGAAATGTAAAAAATAGTTTTAAATTTTAAAATATTTCAAAAACAGAATTTATAAGAGAAAATAGTAGAAAAGTAAATGCACAGAGTTTGAATCTATAACTTTATTTGAATATAAACATATAAAAACATATTTAAAAATTATAGATCTAAAACTCACTTTTTTAGAGAAAAAAATGAAAACAATGAATGATAATACTTATAAAACAAGGTAATATTGTGAGAAAGACATAACATAAAAATACATATCTAAAATTTACAGATCTAAAACTTATATTTTTAAAGGAGAAGATAAAAACCATGAATCATAATACCTAAAATAGCAAAATAATATTGTGAGAAATACATAAGAGAGTTTTTGAAAGAAGGAGAGAAATGAGAGAGTTTTAGAGAGAAGAAAAAAAGTTTTAGAAAGAAGTTAGAGAGTTTTAGAAACTTGTGCAGCCATTTTAGAGAAGGTGTAAATTTCATTTACATGGAAAAACAAAAAATGTAATTAAATTAAATTTTACGATATTGTAGACTTCTTTTGAAGTCTACCTTTAAAGTAGACTAAAAATAACGTCTACAATGCGGTAGACTGAAATATAAGTCTACAAAACTCTAAACCACAAAAATCAAACCATAAATTTGCTTGATAATCAATGGACTCTTAATTATTGTACAAAATATTCAAATATACAAAATATAAACTGTTCAACATTAATATACAAATTTAGACCAATAAAACAAAAAAAATATCAATCTAAAATCTAACCTTAAAAATCTAACCTTTAAAGACATAACATGTTAGAACCTTTTGTTGTTAAACAATAAACATTGTTTAACACATGTTACCAAAATATTATATATTCTTTTAAACTTTTCAATCATATAAAATTTTAAATTTGAAACTTCATATTAACCTTTATATTGATGATTAATTAAAAAATTTATAAAAATTATTTTTGTATATTTTTAAAATTAATATTAGATTAAATTACTATGTAGACTCCAGAATAAGTCTGCATAGTAGACTTCTTGGGAGGTCTACATATATGTAGACTTCTTTTGTTCCGTGTAGACTTAGAAAGGACATAACCGTAAAATAACATTCTGTTTTTTATTTGATCATAAGAGTAAATAGTAATTTTTTCACTCCTTTAAGTTAATTTTGCATTTGATTGAATATGGAAACTAATTTTATAGTTTTATTAAATAATATTAAATAATCATATTTCTAACCTAAAATAAATTAATTTCTATTTGTACATAACGAACATCAAAATCACAAATGAATTTATTCCAATAAATAATTTATCCATAAAATCAAAAATGTTATCAAAATAATATATTTTAAAATAAAATATTAAATATTATATAAACTAAAAAATGAAAATTTAACGTCAAATATTAAAATATATAGAAACATGAAAAACTAGGATTAAAACATTAAATAACACTAAAATTGGCAAATCACAAAAATAATGTAAATATAGTATAATACATAGGTTATATTTTATAATTTATTATTTTGTGTTTTTGTCTCACTGTTTTTAAAATTAAGTTATAGAGAATATATAATATTTGTTGACTATTATTATTTTATTGATTTTTATGGGTTGTGAATGTTTATAGGGCAATTCTCTTAAATAACCATTTTAAGTTTTTGTCACAAAAATAGCCCTAAAAAAATAAAATGATTTAAATAGACTTTTTTTTTTTGAAATTTTGATTTTTTAAATTTTTTTTTAAAAAATTTGAAACCCTAACCCCAAACCCACCCCTTAACTCTAAACCCTAAAGTGCAAATTAGTTAACCCTAGGGGTATAAATGCATATAAATGATTTTTTTAGCTTTAAAAAAAACATTTTGGTCATTCTCTTCCTTAAAAACTATTTTTGTGACAAACAAACTAAAAAGGGCTATCCAAGGGAATTTCTCATGTTTATAAGCCTTTCCTTTCAAGGGCCACTAGATTTTTTTTCAGTCAACAAATATAATAAGTATATATAAAAATATGTTTTTAATTTCAAATCAAGTTTCCTAATTTGATTATTACTATAAAAAGATTTTGATCCAACAGTTAAATCTCATAAATAAAACTATGAAACAAAATAATATAATTTAATACATTGATTACAGTATAAATATTTATAATTTATAATATTAATTTTAAATTTGTATCTAATTTAATAAATTAAATTTTTTAAAAATAAATATTAGAATTAAAAATTGTTAGGTATATATATATATTAGTCTACACAATGTGTGAGCCATCATCTAGTCATACATATGTGTTCAATAAAATTATAAATAATATATGTAATTACATATTTGTAATCATGATAAATTATATAACAGTGATATATATATATATATANGTTTATAGGGCAATTCTCTTAAATAACCATTTTTAAGTTTTTGTCACAAAAATAGCCCTAAAAAAATAAAATGATTTAAATAGACTTTTTTTTTTTTGAAATTTTGATTTTTAAAAATTTTTTTTTTGAAATTTGAAACTCTAACCCCAAACCCACCCCTTAACTCTAAACCCTAAAGTGCAAATTAGTTAACCCTAGGGGTATAAATGCATATAAATGATTTTTTTAGCTTAAAAAAAACATTTTGGTCATTCTCTTCCTTAAAAACTATTTTTGTGACAAACAAACTAAAAATGGCTATCCAAGGGAATTTCTCATGTTTATAAGCCTTTCCTTTCAAGGGCCACTAGATTTTTTTTCAGTCAACAAATATAATAAGTAGGGCAATTCTCTTAAATAGCCCTTTTTTAGTTTTTGTCACAAAAATAACCCTAAAAAAATAATATGACCAAAATAGACTTTTTTTTTTTGAAATTTTGATTTTTTTTTTTAAAAAATTTGAAATTTGAAACCCTAACCCCAAACCCACCCCTTAACTCTAAACCCTAAAGTCCAAATTAGTTAACCCTAGGGGTATAAATGCATATAAATGATTTTTTTAGCTTCTAAAAAAAAACATTTTGGTCACTTTCTTCCTTAAAAACTATTTTTGTGACAAACAAACTAAAAGGGGCTATCTAAGGGAATTACTCTAATAAGTATATATAAAAATATGTTTTTAATTTCAAATCAAGTTTCCTAATTTGATTATTACTATAAAAAGATTTTGATCCAACAGTTAAATCTCATAAATAAAACTATGAAACAAAATAATATAATTTAATACATTGATTACAGTATAAATATTTATAATTTATAATATTAATTTTAAATTTTATCTAATTTAATAAATTAAATTTTTTAAAAATAAATATTAGAATTAAAAATTGTTAGGTATATATATATATTAGTCTACACAATGTGTGAGCCATCATCTAGTCATACATATGTGTTCAATAAAATTATAAATAATATATGTAATTACATATTTGTAATCATGATAAATTATATAACAGTGATATATATATATATATANATAATTTAATACATTGATTACAGTATAAATATTTATAATTTATAATATTAATTTTAAATTTTATCTAATTTAATAAATTAAATTTTTTAAAAATAAATATTAGAATTAAAAATTGTTAGGTATATATATATATTAGTCTACACAATGTGTGAGCCATCATCTAGTCATACATATGTGTTCAATAAAATTATAAATAATATATGTAATTACATATTTGTAATCATGATAAATTATATAACAGTGATATATATATATATATATTAAAGTTAATACTGTTTGGAACTATATATTTTAATTTTAGATGATATAGATATACTCATTTATTTAGATAATATAACTGTACAAAAAATAGCTATATTTTATTATTATTTTAATGTGTAAATCTATTCTACATATTTTCAAATATTTTAGACATGACTTTCTAACGATAGAAATAAAATAATTTGAAAATTGAAAGTTATTATTTCAAGTGTAGTTATGATTTTCATATATCTATATATATCCCTAGTACACTACTATTATTTATCTATATTAATTATTTAATTATTTAAATTTTATATATTTTTCGTATTTCATGAGATTATACATAAATATTTTGATATATCATAAATATTATTTTGCTGTAAGTTTGGGAAATTTAATATTTTACATATAAAATTTCTAATGATAAAAGACTAGTATTTATGTATTTTGTTGTATATACCCACTAAAATTAAAAAGGAAAAATTAGACAATTAAAAAGTTTTATAAAGAATGATTGAAAATAATTTGATGATGTAGATGCTAACCATTGATTGGGAGAATCCACCGATTTTACTCATTTACCTAAATGAGAAAACCAATTCAAAGAATAATCTGAGAGATATTCAGTAAATAGTTTACACAAACTCAATCCAGCTTCATCTTCATAATTAGAGAAATGAGTTCTTACAATTGCAAATTTGCAATCCTAAATACCATTAGGTTCGACCAAGGGTTAGTTTTTCAGTTATAGATTAGAGCTATGAGCTTTCATAAATCTTCGATTTGAGTATTCTCAGTTCTCTGAAAAAACTAGGTTTGCTTGGTTTCTTTCACTTTGTGGTCAATCTCTAGGGCCACAACAATGGGTGTGCTGAACTTTAGAATTCACTTCGTTGAATTATTCTTTCTATTTGTGAGAATTTACAAGCTATAGTAGAGACTTCTCAAATCGATTTTTTTTTAGTGAATAAACCTAATAAGTTTTAGAGTGATTTTGTCTCTCCTTTATCTAGAATTTGGGAGTCATGATGCTTCGTTTCTACAGCCTCAAGAAAATTAAAATTAGAGGTGGAAATAAGTGCTGATATGATTTATATTTCCTACCAAAATGCAATCACGGTGATGTGAATGAAATACCTAAAACGTGGATACACACATAAATGCTTTTTCAACAAGTACTTTATTAAATAGCCATTTTTTAAGTTTTTGTCACAAAAATAGCTTTCAAAAAATAAAATGACCAAAATAGACTTTTAAAAAAAATAAAAATTTTGATTTTTTTTTTTTTTTGAAATTTGAAACCCTAACCCCAAACCCACCGCTTAACTCTAAACCCTAAAGTCCAAATTAGTTAACCCTACGGGTATAAATACATATAAATGCATTTTTAGCTTCAAAAAAACATTTTGGTCATTTTCTTCTTTAAAAACTATTTTTGTGACAAACAAACTAAAAATAGTTATCTAAGGGAATTTCTCTTATTATAATCATTTAAACAACCTTAACATTCTTGTTCAATCAAATTAATGTTAGTATACACATACTCCCTCTGTTTCTAAAAGATAAACGTTCTGGAAAAAACCTTCAATTAAAAAAAAAAGAGAAATTCCCTTAGATAACCTCTTTTAATTTGTTCTTCACAAGAATATATTTTAAGGAAGAAAATGACCAAAATAGGTTTTTTAGAAGCTAAATTTTTTATTTATATGCATTTATATCCTTAGGGTTAACTAATTTAGACTTTAGGGTTTAGAGTTAAGGGGTGGGTTTGGGGATAGGGTTTCAAATTTCAAATTTCAAAAAAAAAATAAAAAAATTGAAAATTTCAAAAATAAAAAGTGCTATTTTGGTCATTTTATTTTTCTAGGGCTATTTTGTGACAAAAACTTAAAAGACGATTTAAGAGAATTGCCCTTTAAAAAAATACATTTTTTATATTTTAATACATTAATTAATAATAAATTGTACATTTCAAAAAATATAATTGCATTGATTAAAAATTTATTGGTTAAAAATTATGAGGAATAGTTCATTAAAAAAAACAATGCATTGGTAACTACCATTTTATGTTTTTCTTAATAAGTGTGAAAAACTTAAAACATACATTTTTAGAAACGGATGGACTATATATCTTGACTTAAAATTCCTAATTACTCCACAATCTATATCTCCAAACCCGTTTAGTTCTTTTACAATTCTTATACTTTAAGAGCCCTAACCTAATGATCTCATCCAGTCGGCCGCATGCCTTATTTCTTTATCAACTGCTAACCTAGTCTCCTTTACCTCTCTTCTCTTATATACTCGAAGATGTTTATTCTCTCGATATATTCTTTCCTTAATTATCCCAGCCACAACCTCAATTCAACAATCACAATCTCCTCGTTTTGTGTATTCAAGAGCATACTTAGTTTTCTCAATATTCTCGAGCTCACAATCTCTCCCCCTTTGTCTGCATATGTCACTTCATTTCTTAGACCTGCAAAACAAGAACATTCACAATCAACACGTACACGTAATCCAAGCTCATCAGAGATAACAATAATCAAAACATAAAATCCTTAAGAAAATGAATATATGGTTATTTTCTTTAAAGTATTTCTCTTGAGAGTTAGAGTGACAAAGTGAACGTGAATTTAGAAAGAAATATGGAATAATTGTTTTTGTATTAACTTGATAGTCTTTTTACAAGAACTAGTACATAAAAAAAAAAAAAAAGTAAGAGTGGGTAGGATGTTTGTAAATTATTATTGATTCTATTTTTTATTTAACTGATAAATGATGAAAAATTCTAAAATACATATATTTTTTAATTAAAGCAAAATTACCTGACTTTATCAAATTAAAAAGTTAATAATTTAATATACCAATTATTTTATCAAGTTTTAAATACCTAAATTGTTAAAACACACAAAAATAAAACAAAACTTATGAAATTTACAATGTATTTTAATTAAATATGCCAATATATGAAATTTGATATAATAACTAAAATAAAGGTTTTAATATTAAGAATGTAAAGCTTTAGATGATTACAATTCTAATTGATAAAATAAATTATTAAAATACCTAAGTGTTTATATATAATTATATGGTAGATCATATTATATTTAATATTTTCGCAATTGCCATTTTATGGTTTATTACAACAAATAAAACATATTTATTAAGCATAAATCAGGTTGGAAAATTTAATATTTTTAACAATAATTTAATTTACTTACTAAAACTATTTTAATTCATGTAGAACCTATTATTATGTTAAGAAAATATTATTACATCTTTTTAAATTAAAATCAAGTGTTATAACACATATTAAAATCTAATATAATTGTAAGTAAATATTTGCATCTTATACTGAGAATAATTATTTAAGTTTCATTGAATATGTTTGAAATCCTAAAATAGATCTTCAGTTTCTGTGAAAAATAAAAATAAAAAATATAAACAAAAAAACTCAAAATGACATTTTGAATAAAAATATTTTTTATCTAACTTTAAAATATTTGATTTGATAAATTTGCATAAGGATCAATATTCTCCTCGAACCCAAATTTTAGTTTACTTTAAAAATAATTGTAATAAAATATTTATACATTTTTTTAAAACTTAAATATAAATTTAAAAGTTAAAAATTTAGAGCATTTGTAAAGTTCTAGTGAAGCTCAAATCCAATTTAAAAAGAGTTTCATTGGGTAGAATGGAAAAAAAACTTTGTATGCTAGAAAAGATATAATGGTTTTGATTTTCGTATGATCAATGAATTTAATCTCGTGTTATTAGCTAAATAACTATAAAGACTAGTTCAATTCATAAATCCTTGCTCGCTAGAGTTCTGCATTGTGAAGTATTAGAAAGTCAGTTTGTCTTTGCGTTCAAATATTGTAGATACTCCCTAATATATATGGGCAAGTATCACAGCAGCAAGACCATTGTTGGTTTTGGAATTAGAAATGGTACATTCTAACCTTGAGATTAGAGCGTGTTAGGATCTTTGGATTCCCACAATACCTTTGAAGCCAGCCTGGTCTATTGCCTCAATTGTCCACCCAAAGATGGCTGTACGTGATTTTCTTCAAAGGTGTTCCTAAAGTATGGAATGCTGAAATGTTTGAGAGTCTGGTTGTTCCATAGGACATATTCTTGTTTGGAATTTGGTCGTAAGCCAATCTCCATAGAGATATATATATTTTTTTTTGTTGGAGTTACATTAAGAGTAGCCAAGATAAAAAGGCTGATAATTTATATTCAAAGTCTATTATCAGTAAGCTCCAAATTTTTGCTTAGAAATTTAATACTCCTAAAAATGCAACATTTTATATGGCAAACTACAACAAGAAATTAAGCTATAACAACGAATTTGACACGTCATTATTTCCAATGTAATAATGGGCTAATGAATCAGTAACTTATGGATCTTTGAATGTTCACCGACATTACAAACATGAGCATAATCATTTACTACATCAAATCTACATATATTCCCAACATCGAGTGTATATACCAAATTAGACTATGTAATATGGTATACAAAATATTGAACAAGCGGAATTTGAAAGAGATCGTTATATGTAAATAAATTTGGTATTTTTGAAAAGTTAGGAATGATAAGTTATTCGGAAGAATTTACAAGAATTCTTTAAAAATGGTTAGGTATGCATAATGTGAATGTCAAACTTGGTTTCCAGTGAAGGTAACAACACATGTAAACATAAATACAACACATGCATTAGTTTCTCAAGTCATATTCTTAGAGAACATATATGATGAATGGAGCATGAACTTCTACATCGCCTTTTATTAGTTGTGGAAGGGTTTGGAAAGATACTACATGCCAAAATCAGATCATGGGTTAAAAAAAACAAAGGAGGCTTTTTTTTATCCTTACATGCGGAGTTGAAAGCTCTTATGTAAGTAATGAATTGTATATTGCTTCATTCGACATGCCAACATTTTGAATCAGACTACAAGAATTTGATATCAATAACTTAAAAACCAAAGAAATGGCCGAGCGTTTAGCAGAATTCAAAGAGTTTATATCATCAAAAAAAGATTAAAAAAGAGTTATATCTTGGACACAAAATGGACTGTTAACTCGTCAACAAAAATTACTATATTTTCTCATAGAAATTTTTATTCGATGATTCTATTTTGATCTGATTTTTGAGATCACTTCTTGTTTAAATAATAGTAACTGAAGTTATTTTCAATTTTTTTTAGCAACATGATTTATAACATTTTTTTTTGAAACACGAATTATAACAAATTTATAGTTAGAAAGTTGTACAACATTAACAATACAAACTATACAAGATGTCTTAATCAGAACATATTTCAAATTTTATATACCACTTTTTTATAACTGATTGTAATCTTAAAAAAAGTTGGGACGAGGAAAAAAATATCATGGAAGGCATGTGGGTGATGGGGCCGATGTAGTTGGAAAAGAAGGATACAGCCCGTCTTTGCCGGGAAACAGGTCTCCTTGTCTATCCTTCTTCCCCGGACTCCCTCTTCTCCTATTATTATTTTAGTATTACTTTTTGTTATGGCGTTTCACATAAAGTTTAAGCTTTGCTTGGATCGATCAAGATTTTTTTTATGTTTACACTGTCATATCGCTGAATTCCTATGTTGTAAGGGTTTTCTTCTCTTTTTTTTTTTTTTTTGTAATAAGGGTAATTTAAAAATTTAATACTCCCTCCGTTTCAAAATGTTACATGTTTTAGATTTTTCACACATATTAATAAAATATAATAAATCTTAGCACTAAATGTATATTTTTTTGTGATGAACTATTTTTAACCAATCAAAATTCAACAAATACAATTAATTTTTTTGAAGTTTACAATTTATCATTATTAGCTATTAAAATTGTATTGAAAAGGTAAAAAATGTAACTTTTTAAAACATTTTTTTTTGCTAGAATATAGATTATTTAGAAACAGATAAAATTAGCTTGGGAACTGTGTTTTGCTGGGAACAAAATTGTGTATACAATTTTTTTACATTCTAGTACTTATTTTTATTTTTTACATATTATAAGATAATAAAATAATAAGTAGATATTAAATAATTGAAAGCCAGTAATTGTCATGCATATAACTGTATTAACACGACCACATAAATCCAAATAATATATTTATCTATTTTATATTGTATATAATTAAATTTGATGAAAAATTTAATTTAATTAATATTAACATTGATATATAGTATATTTTTAATATAACATCTATAAATGATACTTTATACTTATATAGTTTTATGATCATTTGTATCTTTTTCTATTAAAAAAAATTTAAAATGTTGATAACAAAATTTTCAAAGTGTGTTTTAATAGATTTAAGAATTCATCATATTTTTAAAAAAAAATCAATGCAAATTTCAAAATCAAAATATTACGCTCTTAATATTTATTCAATGCAAATTCTAAAATTTAATTTAAATTTAATTTATATATATATATATATATATATATATCATAATCCAAATATCAACTAAACAAGATATTCTACTCACAATGATTTATGATAATTTTTATCTTTCTATAACAAATAAAATTAAATTATTGATCACAAATATTTTTATGTGAGACTATTAACAATTTTAATAATTTATAGTCATTTAAAAAAAATTAAAACTATAACATATACGAAAAATATAAATTTTATTAAATGGTTAATATTTTTTAATTTATTTTAATAATATATAATAAATAAAAAACAAATAATAAAAGATACACAAATCACTATGAAATCTTTATTACTAAGAACCATTAACTGTTATATGTATTTGAATTTCATATCTTTTATTTAAGAAAAGAAAAAGAAAATAAAATAAAATATTTTTGGTACATTTATAATTTATCACAATGCATTGTGATTGGTGTTGTTGTCTCAATGTCCAAATCTCCTAGCAGGTTTATGATCCAAATGAGTTCACTAGTGAACTTCCTTATTGCAGTATACTTTGCTTCAGAACTTGAACATGATATCACTGTTTGCTTCTTGTTCTTCCAAGTCACTAAGTTGCCTCCAATGAAGGTTCAATATCCTGTTGTGGACTTCCTGTCCACTTTATCACCAGTTCAATCAGCATCACAATATCCCACAAGTTTTGTGTTCTTGTTGCAACTTATCCATACACCTTGACCCGAAGTTTCTCGTAGATACCTCAAGATCTTTTCCACCATATTCCAATGATGAATTATAGGTGCTTGCATATGCTGGCTGACTTGGTTCACATCAAAGAAGATGTCTGATCTTGTGATGGTATGATAGATCAGCTTCCCAACCAATCTCTTATAGAGCCTTACATCTTTAAATGGTTGATCTTCATACTCTCCGTCACGCAATACTTTGTACCCATCTTCAAGTGGAGATTTTGCTACTCTTCCTCCAAGTGTACCTGCTCCACTCGAAAAATCAAGTGTGTATTTCCTTTTGAGATAAGAAAATCCCCTCTTTCGAACGGTATATTTTTAATTCATATGAAGTACTTTAACTCTCCCAAATCTTTAATGTCAAAAGCAGATTTAAGAAAAGCTTTGGTTGAGATGATACATTTTTTGTCATTGTCAGTGATGATGATATCATCAACATAGATAAGAATTATCACAATATCTTGCTTGCTTGTGAGTGTGAAGAGTGTATGCTCTGCCTATGATTTTACAAAATCTCTTCCATTCAAGGTTGTGCTCAAGTTGTGATACCAAGCTCTTGGTGACTGTTTCAATCCATAGATTGCCTTCTTCAACATTAACATATTCACTGGTTTGACTAAGTGTTCTAAGCCAGGAAGATGATGCATGTACACTTCAGCTTCTAGTTCCCCTTGCAAAAAGGCATTCTTAATATCCATTTGCCACAAGTCCCATTCCAAATTAGTGGCAAGTGAAAGAATGATCCTGATGGTGTGAAGCTTTGCTACTGATGCAAAAGTATCAACATAATCCTCTCAATTTGTCTGAGTGAATCCTCTTGCAACCAATCTAGGCTTGCGCTTCTCCACCTTTCCATTTGCTAAATACTTGATGGTGAAGATCCATCTATTTGTCACTGCCTTCTTGCCTTTAGGAAGTTCAGCCTCATACCAAGTGTCATTTCCACCATGAATGTGGTTTCCTTCCCAACTGATTCTCTCCACTCTAGATGCTCCATTGCTTCTTCATAGGACCTTGGAATGTACTGTTGATCCAGTTGACTTATGAAGACATCATGCTCTTCACGATAATACGCCAAGGTACATGTTGCTTGAATAAGATGAGCTACTGCATTGCTATTGAAGTAAACTCTATTGTTGATCCAATTAGATAGATATTTCCTCACTCTAGTACTTCTTCTCAATGGTTAAATCTGTTGCTCTTCTTCTACCACTGCTGCTTCTTGATCTTCACTAGACTGATCAGATACAGTTTCATTCACTCCATGTTAATCTTGTGCTATTACTTGAATCATCTTCTTGCTCTTGTGATTTAGGTTCATTGCCCCCCTCATGATCAGGATGGATTGCCTCAACAACTGGTGCACCTTCTTCATTTCTTTCAGCAACCAGTGGTGTAGGAGATGTTCTTGGTGCCCCATTAGTCTGAGGCTGACTGATACCTAAGCACTCGATAATAATTTTCAGGTTGTTTGCCTATCTAAATGTCCGTCAAAGATCTTGAATGCTTTCCCAACTCTTCTCATCATAATACCTTTTTGATTCCATAAACTTTGCATCTCTTGAGACCAATACTCTTCTTGATTATGGTGAGTAACACTTGTACCCTTTCTGCGTGTGAGAGTAACCTATAAACATGGCTTATCTAGCTTTGTTCTCTGTTCACCTGGTGTCAGGAAATAAAACACACACCCAAACACATGTCCAGGTTCACATCATCCTCCCTTTCTTGAAGAGGATTTTACCTCAAATCTGTTTTCCCTACATCAAAAGGAAACAAATCAGATACGAAGAAAATGATCAAGTATGAGAGTATGTAAGTAAAGTAGAGTTTTAGAATAAAACTTCATTGGACGTTTGAAGTTGTTTTCCTTAAGTACTCCCAGTTCCAAGTTCCTGAGGCATAAATGTCGACCTCTAGTACTTGATCCCATTTGGAATTGATCATTCTTATCCTATACTTTCAAAACAACTAGAGAAACCACATCAAATCTACAAAAGACATAATCAAAGGGTTTCCCTATCCTGAAGACATCAAAACATGATTCAAGCTCTTAGTACAATCATCAAGCACGTGTGTAAACATCAAGCAAGTAAACTGAGTGCCAAACATTGGTTTATTTGATTTCAAATCAAGCAGAGTTGTGCAACTGTTAGGAAAAAATGACAAAGTGCCTACTTAGAAACTTCTCAACATGAACGAAATCAAATTGATTCTCTTGTCTAAGAAGTTCCGGCTCATGCCTTTTCCTAATCCAGATATGTTTCAATGCATAGCTGAATGAAAGCAAGTCAGGGAATGATTTATTCTCAAGCAAAATGTTTTTGAACCAAGTAAAGACATGTTTTCGCAAAGAAAATCTTTTAATCAAAATGTTTTCATGATGAGAAGAGACAACCAACTCATGATCCTTACAGTGCTTTTCGTTTTGACAAGAGATTGGCTGAGGAATCTCCTTTGGTTCAATGCTGGTTGATTGCTCCAACAATTTCTCTGGTGCTGAACTCTTTTGTGCCTCTTCTGCTGGGTTTTCTTTCAATCCCTGTACCGGTTCAGGATGAGTAAGTTCATCACAAGTCTGTTTAGTTTCAAGCACAAAATCAGAATGAGAAGAGGTAAGTAAACAATTAGCTTTCAAAGCGTTTCTAAGAAAAGTTTGTGGCATCATGGTTTGACTATCAGCCTGATCTTTCTTCTTGCTCAAGTGTTGCCGATCTTGTAGGGCTTCTAATGGAGATAGAGAAACTAAGATTTTTTTTCTCACCTTTTAAACATGAATAAGAACCGGTTGGGGAGTCCATTAGAAGTAACTTGGCGATAAAACTGCCATGGCCTCCCTAGAAGAATGTGAGTGGTTTCTATAGACAAAACATCACAAAGAACTTCATACTCATAGCGCCCAGTGGAAAAGGATACCAACACCTGTCTGGTGACTTTCATTTCTCCATTACCTGTCAACAATTGAAGCTTGTAAGGCTGTGGGTGCTTTTTAGTTTCAAGACAAAGCTTCTTCACCATTGTTGAACTCACTACATTTGCACAACTGCCTCTATCATACTGCACACTTTGTTCTGAACCAAAACTCTAGTCATGAACAAGTTCTCACGTTGCTCATTATTTCTTCACGTTGTTCTTAGGCACCATGAGCACATATTTTTTGACCTTCTTCCTGCCATGCCACTTAAGAGATTCATCAGCACAAACAAAATTAGAAGTTTTGGAACTACCTATGGTTTCTTGGCTAAGTGGTGAATGCGATTCTGTTTTTGGCTTTGGACTAGCTGATTTTTCCTTTGAAAAACTTGAATTTTGGCTCACAACTTCAGCTCTTAGGGATTTGGACGTGGTTGTACTCTTTCTATGGCTCTCTTCCACGGCCATAAGTGCTTGTAACAACCTTTTCTTACAGTCATCATAGTGATGGTTTCTACTGAACCGATCATCGTGTTTTCTAGATCTGTGGTAACTTCTTTGATCATCACGCCTATGATCATGAACTGCTTCATCCCTGGATGGTCTAGGCTGCTCTCTGTGTCTGCTAGTAAGCCTCTCCAGTTGTCTTCTTGACTGTCTTCTTACTTGCACATAATAAAAACTGTTAGAAGCATTTGTGTATTCTGATTTCAAAAGATTTTGCTTCTTTTCTAACAAGGCTTTAGTAGAAGAATTGAATAGGTCATGCTGTGGGATCTGCTCCTGGCTTCTTCTTCTTTGAAATCCATACATATTTTTCCTGAAATCACTTAACAAACGTTAAAAGCAAGAAGATCTCACAAGGTGTTTTTCTCAAAAGTGTTTATCTCTCTCACAAATGATTATCTAGTGAATATCTCCAAGTTCCAAGGGAACTAATAATCAATCTCAGTGCAAATCTCTAGTCGCGGTGACTGTGGCAGGGTCAACGTCCTTTTCCGGGATTGTCTCCCCCAGTTGGGTTGTTGCGTTGGTCTGGGACGTCCTCTTGGTTTCTTCGTTCAGAGCCGTTGCTTGGGATGACGATTTTGGATCGTCTTTTTCAGAGATATTTTGAGTCGGTGGCTTTGTGGTCTTTGCCCGTTTGGGTTTTACCATCAAAGTAGTCGGGACCTGTCTCAGCTTGTGTTCAGCTAAGAAACAGAGTCACAACTGTTTCTGGCTACCCCAGATCGCGGCAGTTCCGTTTTGAGTTGGGAACTTGATTTCTAAGTGGTAGGTTGACGTGACTGCCTTCATGGCGTTGAGCCAAGGAGTGCCCATGATCCAATTGTAGATGGCGGGGAAGTCAACGACTGTGAAGTTGATGATTTTTGTCACTTCCTTTGCCATGACCGGAAGTTTGATCGATCCAAGGGTCATTTCGGTTACAACAGAGAAACCGATCAACGGTTTTGGCGGTTGAACAACCTCTTTCAGCTTGACATTCATCCTCCTGAGTGTATCGCCGAAGATGACATTAGATTTTCTCTCAGTATTGATGACGACTTTGGCGACCTCGAGATCTTTGATTATGAGATCAATGACAAGCGGATCGCAGTGGGGTTATTCAATTTTGCCAGCTTCCTCCTCCTCGAAGGTGATGGTGTTATTTTGGTTGTCGGAGGGCGAGACCAGGTCGGCCAGTTCTCGCTTGCTTCTGCCTTTTGCTGATAGGGCTTGATCAATGAGACCATGTCACCACGGAACTGTGATCCTCCGATGATCATGTTAATCTTGCGACAGTTGTTTTTGTTGCCCTTCTCATCCTGTCTCCTTCCCTGTTTATCCCTCGAAGATGTTTTCGGCCTGGGGAGGTTTGTCGTTTTTGGAGGACGATTAGAGTCGCGGATGAGGTCCTTCGCGCTTTTTACCCCGGAGAGTTCCCCTGCAACTAGTTTTGCTGACAATCTCTCTCCGAGAACTTTGCAGTTGACGGTCGAGTAGCCGCGAGTCTGATGGAAGTCGCAGAAGACGCTCTCATCGTAACTGGAATTTCGGGTCCACGTGTTGCCCGGGGTTTGTCTCTGTTCAGAGACAGAATTGATGGCATAGTTGTGTGCCCCTTGGTTTCTTCTCCCTCTCGATGGGCAATTTTCTTCTTTTTCGACTTCTGATCGATGGTTTGTGCTTTTGCGACAGTACCTTAGTCTCTTTTTTGATCATGATGTAGTCGGTGGCCTTGTGTAACGCGTCTTGAATTGTACGTGTTTTTTCAAGGGTGATCCACTTTCTGAACTTTGATTTGTACCAGAGCGTCTTTCGAAGCGCGTCCACGACTACCTTATCGCTGATCCTGCTGACTTTTGCCATAACAAGTTTGAATCGGTTGACAAAGTCGCGGAGTGATTCGTTTTCTCTTTGAGCTAAGCTACATAGGTAGACGTCAGGAAGTTTCTCGATTGATAAACATCGAGTACTGCTTGAGAAAATCCAAAGCGAGTTGGCAGAAACTTCCATGGAGTTTCGCCTAAGGCGGGAGAACCATTCGAGCACGGTTCCATCAAGATTTTTGACAAAGAGGCGGCATTGGCCAGCGTCTCTCTCACTGTCCCTAAACTTGGCCCTTCCCATCGTGATCTCAAAGGCCTGCAAGTGTGCTTTGAGATCAGTCGTACTGTTGTACGTTGGCACCTTGATCTTTCCAGGATACGATACTCTGGTGTTTACGATACGAGATGTGAAGGGAGTTTTACAAGCTTCTTCGAGCAGCTGGTCGATCTCAGGCGCGGAGCTAATCGCATGATGAATCTTAGATTTCCCCGCTTTCACTTCTGCAACCGTTTTCATGAGATCATTACGAAGATCACGGATCTCAGAATCACCGTCACCATTTTTCCGAGCCCGACAGCGTTTGATGCGAGTTTTTCGAGTCTGCTCTTCAGCCAGCTTCTCCTGCTCTACCCAGAAGATGTTTTCTTCCTCCTCCGTCATGGGTTTGTCGAGCAGGTCTTCCTGAGCCATGTGGCTCCTTCTCTTTCGTGGATGAACGTCCGCGTCTTGGTCAGATGGCTCGGACTGACTGATGGAATCCATGTTGACGCGCTCGATTTCCCTTCTTTTTTTGTCCTCTTCCAATGGTGAAAGATCACCCAGATTTTTTCGTGCGGGCGTAGGAGTGATTCGTCAAGATCTTGTTCTGACTGTTTTTCCTGCGCATTCCCAGACCGGTCCAAAGGAGTCGCGAAATCGAGTCTTCTTCCTTGGGGCCTAGTGGTCCTGCGAGGAAGCACTACTCGGGTTCTCGCAGTTAGGGTTTTGACCTGTTTAGCGAGAGATCCCGTGAGCTTATCCTGCTCTTCCACCTGTTTTTCATAGGTGAAGATCAGTTTTCTCATCTCCTTGACTGCCGTGGTGTTGGGCTTAGAGCTAACCGCGGGAATGTTGGTCGCAGGAGTGTTGTCGACGTTATCATGAGTTGTGTCGTCACGAGGCTGTTGGTTGTTGAGATCGTTAGCTGACATGTTTGACTGGGAGTTTTGTGGTTGTGAGAAAGATTAATCCGTAATTTACCCCCTCCCTTTAGCGCCAAACTGTGGGAACCGAAATCCACACCGTCGATTTCCGTAAACTTTAGGAAGTTAGGAAACCCTAACTTTCCCAGGAGATCCTGAATAATGTGCTTTAAACCAGGCGCAACACAATCAAACGATGAGAACAAATGAAATACTAAAGAATTAATAAAATAAAAGGAGAGTGAAAGAAATCTTATTCTGAATCTGCGTTTAAGCATTTACAAGAAGGAAAGAGCCTTGACCACAAGAGCTGTTGGAGAGTTTCTAGTTCTAGCAACCTAAGAATGCAAATCCCTAATCGAGTGTAGCTTGATATCAAAAATGGAAATAAATGCCTAGTGCTCTAAGTTTGCTACGAATGCTAAAAACGGTCTTCTTTCATCTCCACCCTCGCCTTCTCTTATATACCCCTCTTCAAGATGGTTTGACACTTCCTTTTCTGCCCTCGGTCAAGTATATCACTTTGGGAATATTCTTTTTTTTTTCCTTCGATCTTTACATTTATCCGCCGAATCCTCGTATTTATCTTGAAACTTTAACATTTATCTTCTCTTGTGAACAAAAATAAACTGTCATAGCATCTTTGGGCCTGGTTTCGTACAAAATCGTAAGTGGGCTTTTAACCGTGTATTGATCCTCTCAGACCGTTTTCCCGCTTTAAGCGTTTTTACTATTTCTCCGAAAGGGGTTCTCGATACAATGTCGATCTAAAGGGAGTTCAAACTTCTCGTATGGTTTAGGCAATTTTGCCGTTAACCGTTACTGTTTCATACGATCCATTTGAATTTATACGAGAAAATGAGTCTTTGCGGTATTTATCGTGAAGTTCCAATGGTAACTCCGATTAGAACAAAACAAGTAGCGTTTTATCAAGATTTGAGAGAGAAGCTAGAGGGAGTGATCCAGATCGCCATATGGCAACCTGGGAGCTGCATTTGTCGAACTAGAAGTTTATTGAGTCTTACTTATTTTTATCGTAAAATCTCAACGGGAGCTCTGGTCAGGATGAATTGATAAGAAGAAAGATCCTAGATCGAAGTAGGAGGTCATGAGAGTGGGACTAGAGTATCTCGATACTGTTTGAGAGAAATGAGGTTGCCAACTGGCGACCCAGACTTCACGGAGCCTTGGTCGCCATATGGCGACCTGACTTTAGAGGGTTTATGTCGCCATATGGTAACCCGTATCCTTGATGGACAGGTTGCCATATGGCGACCCGTGCCTTGTGTGCTCAGGTCACCATATGGCGACCCATCCTTGCAGGGTGCGGGTCACCATATGGCGGCCAGTGCTCTCCGAGTGCAGATCGTCATATGGCAACCTGTGCTTGCAGGGTGCGGGTCGCCATATGGAGACTCGTGCTTGCAGGGTGCGGGTCGCCATATGGAGACCCATGCTTCGTGAGTGAAGGTCGCCATAAGGTTACCCGTGCTTGCAGGGTGTGGGTTGCCATATGGCGACCCGTGCTTCCTGAGTGCAGGTCGCCATATGGCGACCCGTCCGTGCAAGGTGCGGGTCGCCATATGTTGACCCGTGCTTCCCGAGTGCTGGTCGCCGTATGGCGACCCGTGCTATCCGAGTGCTGGTCGCCATTTGGTGACCCGTGCTTTCAGGGTGCGGATCGCCATATGGCGACCCATGCTTGCAGGGTGGGACTCGCCGTATGGTGACTTGCTCCTTGTGGCTTGATCATTTTTTTGAAAACTTTCATGAGCCAAAGCCTCGGAAGAAGCATTTTCCGGGGACTTGAGATGTTGATTTCGTCATGACCGATTTTGACCCCAACAAAGATCTTTCACTCCAAGGTGGTAATGGGATAATCCTAAGCTTTTTTAGTCTCGTGTAGATCCAAAATGATGTATAATAAACCCAGTGCCTAATGCTAACAACGATTCTTCAAAAGATAGGCGGTGAACTGTAGGATGTTGCTTTGTTTAGAACAATGAGGAGTGTAAAAACTCAACACCTGAACTATTTTAACACTCAATCAACAAACATTGGTTGTAGAATGGTCTCACAACATCTTTTGGAATAACTCTTGATATACCGGTTGATCTTCAGCTTCACACCAAAAGATCGAAATGTTCAAAGGGAACAAGGAAATTCATTCTCAAAACAAACAAATTTAAAATCAAATAGGTCTGCTTTATTTTGTGGCTCTTAGGCCTGATTATATAGGTTACACATTGTAGAAAACAAGAACAATTGTGCTAAAAATAAGAAACATAGAAACTAAAAATGAAGACTTTGACTAAAGACCAAATTTAATGATTTTTTACTACTTTCTTGACTGGTCACGTCCAAGACTTACTTCTGGGTTATTCTTGGTCTTTTTGATAGAAATGTGCTAATATCATCATTCTTAAGGCATGGTCGAATCTCAGCTTCATCCAAAACAAAGTGAATTAGTTTGGATTCTTTTCTCGGCCCAAAGAAGTATGTTTTGTTAATGTAGTAGAAGTAATAAGTCCCAATCTTTCCTGAACGTCTTTTGGTTGATAAAACACCTTTGGATTTGAGTCTTTTACTTGTTGGTCCGTAAGAATCCATCATGGTCGATGCTCAGAAATCGGGTGACCAAACCAGCTCGGTGGTCAAACCAGGTCAGAAGGTTGAACCAACTTGCTCAGCTCGCCCATGTGAGTGTTAGGCAACTCATAGGATAGTGTCATTCCAGCTCACTTGAGTATTCAGTTCATCCATCCCATCTAGGTAAGTGTCACTTAGATTCAGCTCGTGCAACTTGCCTAGGAAAGTGTCAGTCCGATTTAGCTGAACCATCTCGCCTAAGTGAGTGTCACTTCGTCCAGCTCGTCCAAAGTGTTCAAGCACGTCCAGGTTCACATCATCCTCCCTTTCTTGAAGAGGGTTAGACATCAAATCCGCTTTTCCTACATCAGAAGGAAACAAATAAGGTAGCAAGCAAATGATCAAGTATGAGAGTATGTAAGCAAAGTCGAGTTTCAGAATAAAACTTCCTTGGACGTTTGAAGTTATTTTCCTCAACTACATACAGTTCCAAGTTCCTGATGTATAATTCCTTTGTCGACCTCCGGTGCTTGATCCCATTTGGAATTGATCATGCTTATCATGTACTTTCAAAACAACTAGAGAAACCACATCAAATCTGCGAAAGTCATAATCAAAGGGTTTCTCTATCCTTAAGACATTAAAAACAGGATTCAAGCTCTTAGTACAATCATGAAGCACATGTATAAACATCAAGTAAGTAAACTGAGTGCCAAACATTGGTTTATTTTATTTTAAATCAAGCAAAGCTGTGCAACTGTTAGGAGGAGAATGAGAAAGTACCAACTTAGAAAACTTCTCAACATAAACGAAATCAAATTGATTCTCTGGTCTAAGAAGTTTTGGCTCATGCTTTTTCCTAATCCAAATTTCTTTCAATGCATAGCTGAATGAAAGCAAGTCATCCAATGATCTACGCTCAAGCAAAACATTTTTCAACCAATTAAAGACATTTTTCGCATAGAAAATCTTTTAGTCAAAATGTTTTCATGATGAGCAGAGATAACCAACTCATGATCCTTACAGTGCTTTTGGTTTTGAAAATATATTGGCTGAGGAATCACCTTTGGTTCAACGCTGGTTGACTTCTTAAACAGTTTCTCTGATACTGAACTCTTTTGTGCCTCTTTTGCTAGGTTTTCTTTCAATCCCCGTGAAAAAGAAACAAAACTACTTGGCTGTACCGGTTCAAGAGGGGTAAGTTCATCACAAGTCTGTTTATTTTCAAGCACAAAATCAGAATGAGAAGAGGGAACTAAACACTTAGCTTTCAAGGCATTTCTAAGAAAGGTTTGTGGCTTCACGGTTTGACTATCAGCCTGATCTTTCTTCTTTCTCAAATGTTGCTGATCTTGTAGAGCTGAATCGAAGTGACACCTATCTAGATGAGCTGGTCGAGCTGAATCAAAGTGACACTTACCTAGGTGAGGTGGATGAGTTGAATTCTCAAGTGAGATGGACTGACACTATCCTAGACGAAATGATCTGGACAGACAGTAACCTGGACTCGCTGAGCTGGACTGACACTCACTTGGACGAGCTAGGCGAGCTGGTTCAATCTTCCGTGCTGGTTCGACCACCCGAGAAACTACATTTTTACAGCCTTGTTTCTAATGAGCCAAGCCTATATCCTATCAGTTCCAAGACATATTTATGGGTCAAACTACTCAGGTAAGCTAAGAAAAAAGGGCTGCACGAATGGGCTTGTTTTGGACATCATTTGAGCTGAAATGTGGATCTAAGCTTTTCTAAGGTTTATAACTTTGGCAAGGAAGTAAACAAGATATTATTTGGAGTATTTTCGACCAAGATGTCCAAGGATAATTCCAACACAGGTCAAAACCTTGTGAAGACCAAGAGTTAGTCTTTGTTTTCAGTCAAAATAATTAATGAGTCAAAGTCTTTGTTTTCTGTTTTCTATTTCTTGTTTTTAGCTTCTCGTTTCGATTTTTACTTGTAATCCTATAAATAACGCCTAAGAGCAACAAAATAAAGCAGACAATTTTGATTTTCAAACTTTTTTGTTTTGAGAACGAATCTCCTTGTTTCCTTGGAACATTTCGATCTTTTGGTGTGAAGCTGAAGATCAATCGGTATATCAAGAGTTACTCCACAAGATCTTGTGTGACCATTCTACAACCAAATTTTGTTGATTGAGTGTTGAAATAGTTCAGGTGTTCAGTTCTTACACTCCTCATTTGTTCTACACGAAGCAACATCCTACGGTTCACCACCTATCTTTTGAAGAATCATCGTTAGCATTAGGCATTAGGTTTAGTATACCTCATGTTGGATCTACACGAGACTAAAGAAGCGTAGGATTATCCCATTACCACCTTGGAATGAAAGGTCTAGGACTGATCCGAACCAAATCACCAATAAGCTTGTCCATGATCACATCAAGTGTAAGAATCAGCCTAAACACCTTATCTTGCTCACGCCTCTGATTGAGAGTATCTGGATCAGTGGTGCTTGGCCTCATCATCTCAAGCTCAGCCCATAGTTAAGTGAACTTCCAAAAGTGCTTGTTGAACTTCATATCCTCATAATGTAAGTTGTTGATAGCTCTCTTTAATTCAAAGATTATGCTCAAGTTTGAAGTGTTGCCATAAACCTTCTTCAAGGTGTCCCACAACTCCTTAGAAGTCTCACCGTAACCATAAGACTCGATAATAGGAGTATCAAGTGAGATTTGCAAGACAGATAGCACAATAAGATTTTATTGGCCCATTTGCCTTCATTTGCCACTACAATCTCCTTTCCATCTTCTCCTTGAGTGGTTTGTCTTGGTGCTTCACTTGAGGTGATGTGCTCCCATAGACCTCTTCCTCCATGGGATGTTTTGGCCAATGTTGACCATAGAAGGTAGTTCATACCTTTCAGAGTAACTGGAATGAGCAAAGGCCTGTGCTGCTCCATCTTCACTTTCTATTGTCCAATAGTTAAAGGGGGGGGCGCCAAGAAGAAAATTTGAATTTTCAAGGCTGGATAAGAGAAAAACCAAGGGGAAACAAGGTATACTCTCTTGAAGGGAAGTATGATGGACATAACAGAGTGAGCACCTCCAAAGATTTGAGAAAAATCGTCAAGAACAAGCTTAATACCCACTGGATAAGAGAATGTTTCAAGAGAAAATTCAGGAACTGAACCGATGAAGTGAAGAAGAGAGGTAATAAAAATGGATTTGCGGAAGAAATTAGGTGTTTAGGAGCTTAAGAACTCTGATACCAAGTAAGCAAATGAAGAACAAATTCAAAAACAAGAGAGAGAGAGAGAGAGAGAGAGAGAGAACCGTTTCTAGATAGAACATGTGACTTTAACTATTTAATTACTCTAACTTGCTTCTGATCTTGACAACGGTTTGATTGACTTCTGAACTCAGCTTGGTCGATTTAAAACTCTCTACCTTGCATTCCAAGGTAAGCTAGGTCTGGTTTGCTTCCTTTGTAGTCAAGGCTGTACGGAATGGCTTGTATACCAAGGCAACTACGTCTACTAGACTGATGTATCTCTTTCTCTCTATCTTCATGTCAATAAATAAGCAGTCCTATGTTGAATTGAAGAGAAGAATGGAGCTTGTGCATAAATATGGCAAGCTCCGTAAGAGTTTTGTTATGCTTCAGGAGTGTCCAGAAGCATCTATTATTGTGAAGTTTAGTTCAGGAGGGGCTTAGACTGATCTTTAGAAGGCACTGAATGAGTTTGGAATAGTTTGATAGGGTTGACATGTACGGATGGTACGGACACCGTACGGACCAGTATGGACACCGTACGGACCAATACGGTTTTAGTCGACCCAAAACACTTTATATCGACCATTTGGAAGATTTTGGGTTGTGCAAAGTTAGGGCGCAAAGTTTACGTACCAACCCTAATCCGTACACTCCCATGGTGAAGTCTTGGGCACCAAGTCATGAAGAATCTCATATGGCATCTACTCATGAAGGAAGGATCCAAATGGCATCTTATCTTCCTTTGGAAAGCATCAGGTGAGATGCTCTTGTTCCTGACCGTTTATGGATAAATTCTGGTCCCTCATTGGCTAGTCAAAAGCAAGGCAAGATGTCTACACTGATCACCCAAGACTGAACACATCTCAACACCCCCATTGGCCAAGCGTGTATTGATTCTGGTCCAAGGGATTCAAATTGGCGCTCCACTCTTCCTTTGACTTCACATGCTTTATCAATTAGGTTTCACATAAACCATTTGTATTTGCCTTTACTATTTAAGCTCTTAGATGTCAATTATAAAACTTAAGCTGAGAGAATCTCTCTTCTTCATAAACTTGGTTCTTAATCTATAGTTTTGGTTACTCAAATCTCTCTATTCTCTTTGTTACTCAATCTTTGGTTACTCTTAGTCTCCTAATCTCTCTTATTCTCTCAATCTCTTTCGCATCCATTACCATTTTCATCAGTCTCTTTCATCATCTTCTCCATTCAGTCTCACCTTCATTTCGGGTCTACATCACTCAAGCATCATCCTGTCATAAAAATCATATGGCATCAGAGCCAGCTGCTCATACTCCTGGTGAAGCATTCCGCATCTCATACACAAGTTCCAATCTCGCTCCTTTACAGATCCAGTTCATCCAGGTCCAAAGCTTCCACCTTTGAAGAGTTCTTTGACAGTTTGGCTAAACCAGCCATTTTCATTCTTGTTACTCTCAAGGGTCCCAACTACCTTCTATGGTCTCGCCTAGTGAAGACAGCACTTGGAGGAAAAGACTTTTGGAGCCATAGCATGTCTGAAGCTCCAAGATCCTCCACATCTGGCGGTTCAAAGGAAAGCTCTTCTGATGGTGAAAACGGTTCCAAACTGGTTGCTGATCAGAGGTGGCAACAAGAAGACCTCGTGGTCCTGTCCATACTCCAAAGTTCCTTGGAACCATCCATTCTTGAAGCATCCTTTCTAACCTCAGCCGAGTCTTTGAGATCAAGAGGGCTATCTACAACATATCTCAAGAAGAAGAGGAGTTCACTGCGCATCTAAGAAAGTTCAAAGCCATTTGGTCTGAGTTAGAGATGCTTAGACCTCAATCCCTTGATCTAGATGTGTTGAATGAAAGAAGGGAGCAATATAAGGTGTTTGGTATGCTCTTAACTCTCAGTCCTGCCTTCAACGCCCTCATCAAACATATCTTGAAGAAGTGTGTGCTCAAGTCGAAAAGGAGGAGGGTTCACATGGATTGTTTGAAGCAAAGGAGACACTTACCTTTGCATCACAAGCTGAAGTAAGCTCTCAGTCCAACAAGGCGGTTTACAAGAAGGAGGATAGGAGGGGTTTGAAGTGTGAGCATTGCAAGAGGGATGGACAAACTAATGAGAGGTGTTGGGTATTGAACCCACATCTCAAACCTTCCAAGTTCAAGTGAACCATGTCCATGGAGGTTCAAGGAATCAGCTCAGATTCCTTGGTTGTAAGAAAACCTCAAACCCTTTAATAAGATCTTGTGTCCTTGTTTAATGTGCATTAAGTGGTTTCTTGTGTCTCAGTATCTCATGTCTTGTTTATTGCTCTTGTGTACTGCCATAGCTTGAATCGCCAATGGTGTGTTGTAGAAATGAGTAGCATGTCTCAGCTGCTTGCATCATGTGTTGAAAAGCTGATTTGTATTTACATAAGCTTGTTTCATACTGTCTTGATTCAATCTGGTTCTTGTGTGATGTTAATGTCTTTGTTGATTCATCATTGAATTTTGGTAGTAATTAGTAGAATGTCAATGCTGCTTGAACATTTGGTTTTGAGTAAACTGTTGAGCATTGTCTGTTTTTTTAAAAAAATCTCAGATTGAATTCTTTGCATCCATGTAGTGATTTGTGTAAGTTGTTTTCATGTATTGATGCATTTAAAAATGATTGTAAAATGCTTGATCTTGTGCTTGTTGTTTGGCTTGTTTCAAGATTGATGCATTGTAGAGGCATTGGTGATCAAACCATATGTGTGATCTTGGTTTGATCCCAAGGAGATGATCTAAACTTGCATTGAGTTGTGGTGATGTTAGGTACACAAGATGTGATACAATGACAATCCAAACCAATGTGTTAAGACAAAGGTCAAGTCGCCGTTGCATAATACCATTGGTATGTCTAGTCCTCAGTCCACAGGAAGTGTAGCATGGGTCATTATGCAATGAGAAATGTGTCTTGTGAGTACTCTCTATAGTGATTCAAACACCATAGTTCCTGGTATAAGGAATAGATTAAGCTCACAAGCTTATTTCACAAGCTTAACTTCTTTTCTAGACTCGGAGTTAAGCTTGAGGGGTAGTCTTAATGTGTATGATCCATGGTCCAATATCAAGCCATTGCAAGGACTTCAACAAAGGATCATTTACCGGAGTTATTCTAGGCAGTCTAAGGGTGAAGGTGAACTCATCAAAGCGGCTTCTATGGTGAAGTGGTTTATGAGAATCTGATGGATCCATTCTTTATTTCCAACAAGTTGATGTTGCAATGAAGAGGGTGCAGTGGCCAAGTGGGGGATTCAAGTGGCTTTACGATCCAGCCACTCCTCACTAAAACAAAAGGGAAGTAAATTAAGCTTAGTTCAATTCAATACATCATCATTTCTTTTAAAGTCTTGAAATAATACTTAAAATGTTTGATTGAATGGAGAGATGTGTCTTGATAAGTACTGATGCACCTTTGGAATAAGGTATCAAATACCATTGCTTGAAATTGCTTTAGCCTCACTAAAGATGGCTAAGAAGTCAGTTGAGAGGGGGAGACCCAAACCGGGTCTATGAAGAGGTAAAGCTGAGTTTGAAGTCTGCACAAGTCTTGAGTTGTTTTTGCATCTTTTTAGGCCACGATTATGAGTCCTTGGTGTCCAAATACACTGGTTCTAAGGCACAAAGGCTCAATGGCCAATCCCTAGGCCTTGGAGATTTCTACTCTTTTTTCCTTTCAAGGTTTTGTCCCAATGGGTTTTCCTTGTAAGGTTTGAAGAGGGAGGTTCTTCAGGGTTCCAAGCTCGACTAAGGATCTCATATAGTCAAGTTTGAGGGGGAGTGTTGAACTAAAGAGAAGAATGGAGCTTTTGCAGAAATAGGGCAAGCTCTAGAAGATCCCCAAAAAGTTATGTTAAGCTTTAGGAGTGTCCAGAAGCATCTATCTCTGTGAAGTTAATTCCAGGAGGGGATTAGACTGATCTTTAGAAGGAATTGAAGGAGTTTGTAAGAGTTTGATCGAGTGTGCAAGAATAGGGTCGACATGTATAGATGGTACATACAACATAAGGACCAGTACAGACGTGGTCGACCCAAAACACTTTCTATCGACCATTTGGAAGATTTTGGGTTGTGCAAAGTTAGAGCGCAAAGTGTGCGGACCAACTCTAATCCGTAAACTCCCATGGTAAATTATTGGGCACCGGGTCACGAAGAAACTCGGATGGCAATCTACTCATGAAGGAAGGATCCAGATGGCATCTTATCTTGCCTTGGAAAGCATCAGACGAGATACTCTAGTCCCTCATTGGCTATTCAAAAGCAAGGCAAGGTGTCTACACTCACCGCCCAAGACTGAACACATTTCAGCACCCCATTGGCCAAGTGTGTATTGATTCTGGTCCAAGGGATTCAAATTGGCGCTCCACTCGCCTTTTGACTTCACATGCTTTATCTATTAGGTTTCTCAGAAACCATTTATATTTGGCTTTAATATTTAAGCTCTTAGATGTATATTGTAAAGCTTAAGCTGAAAGAGTCTCTTCTTCATAAACTTGGTTCTTAATCTGTAGTCTTGGTTTTTCAAATCTCTCTATTTTCTTCGTTACTCAATCTCTGGCTACTCTTAATCTCTTAATCTCTCTTATTCTCTAAATCTCTTTCGCATCCAAAAACATTTTCATCATCATCTCCATTCAGTCTCACCTTCATTTCGGTTCTACATTACTCAAGCATCATCCTTTCATAAAATTTATATCCTAGTATAAGCAAGACTACCAAGCTGTTCATAAGCAATCCTAGGCAGTTCATAAGCAGTCTTAGAGGGATCAAATTTACCAGATGTCATCAAAGAAGCAGAAAAGGAGTATCCAAGAGTGTTATCAAGAATTTTAAAATTCTCCTTGAAGATTTTGATGAGAGCATCAGTGTCTGATCTCCTTACTGTTAAACTATATAATCTAATCTCTCCTTAATACATTTACATAAGTTAGTTATTACACAAAGAGTTGTAACTCTTCATGTTGTGTCTTTTAGTATGAAGAGTTGTGTCTCTTATACTTGCAATGATTCGATCTCTATATAAAGGTCAATCATAAGTTGTAAACAATATCACAGAATCTCAATAATATAAAAGTATTTCCAGACAAGTTAAGAAAATTCGTAACTTGTAAAATAAGCCTGAAACGTCTATCTTATTCTTTATTTTCGCATTCGTGTGTAACACACTGTGATCGTTGTGTAACACAAGCGGTTGATAAAAGATTAACATGGTATCAGAGCTTTACGTTTGAGAGGACGAAGAAGAAAGCACTAGTAAGAGAAACACCTTGCGTGAAGAAAAGGAGGCTAGAGGATTTTGGCATACGATTTATCGGAAGGACACGAAACGATGCAAAATCAAGTGATTCCCATATTCGATGGAGAGAAGTATGACTTCTGGAGCATTAAGATGTCAACCATCTTCAAAACCAGGAAGTTATGGTCTGTGGTCGAAGAAGGCGTGGGAGCCCCACCAGCAGAAGTGGATGAGACCCCTGAAACAGCAAGGGCAAGATCGCTTAGAGAAGAAGCGATGGCGAATGATACGTTGGCTTTGCAAATTTTGCAAACTGCCGTATCTGATCATATCTTCTCACGGATTGCAGCAGCATCAACATCCAAAGAGGCTTGGGATGCATTGAAGGCAGAGTATCAAGGCTCTCCTCAAGTTCGTTTGATTCGACTTCAAACGTTGCGAAGGGAGTACGAAAATCTGAAGATGTACGAGAATGAAGACATTAAGTTCTTCACAGATAAGTTGGTTGCTTTGGCAAGTCAATTAACTTATCATGGAGAACAAAAGACTGACGTACAACTCATACAAAAGATACTCATCTCTCTCCCAGCCAAGTTCGATAGCATAGTCAGTGTATTGGAGCAAACAAGCGATTTGACTTCAACAAAAATGGCAGAGTTGATCGGGATTTTGAAAGCTCATGAAGCAAGGTTGGCTGCAAGAGAAGAAAGCACAAGTGAAGGAGCATTTGATGCTCGTGTTAAACAGAGAACTTCTGGTTTCACACAAGACAACTCAAAGCGCCGTGGAGGCAAGAAGTGGTGTGGTTTTTGCAAGAAGAACAACCACACAGAGAGTGAGTGTCTGAGGAAACACAAGAAGGATGATCCTAAGAAGGATCACAGAAGTAACAAGGAGTGTTACAATTGTGGCAAGTTAGGCCACTTTGCAAGTCAGTGCTACTCAAAGAAAAAGGAGAAGGCACATGTAAGTCTTGAAGAAAAAGACTTGAATGAAGACCATATGTTGTTCAGTGCAAGTGAAGCAACAACAACGATAATGGAAGATGTCTGGTTAGTAGACAGTGGATGCACTAACCATATGACAAAGGAGGAGAATTACTTCTCATGTCTTGATAAGAGTATCAAGGTTCCGATAAAGATCGGAAATGGAAGCATAGTCATGACAGCCGGTAAAGGAGATATTACCGTCATGACTAATGATGGCAAGAGGACCATCAGGAATGTGTTCTTGGTTCCGGGTTTGGCGAAAAATTTGTTGAGTGTTCCACAAATGGTTTCAAGAGGATACCGGGTGAATTTCCAAGAGAAGAGATGCCTCATAGAGGATGCAAAAGGCAGGAGGATAATGAATATCCCAATGACTCACAAAAGCTACAAGATCAGGATGAGATCGGCTCAAGAAGAAGAAGCGATGAGCGCAAGTGAGCAAGACAAAATGGAGACATGGCACAAAAGACTTGGTCATGTAGGCAACAAAAGGTTGCAACAAATGCAAGACAAAGACTTGGTAAAGGGATTACCAAAGTTTAAAGTCAGGAAGGAAGCATGTGAGGCGTGTAGACTTGGAAAGCAATCACGCAAAAGCTTCCCAAAAGAATCTCAAACTAAGACAAGAGAAAAGCTTGAGATTGTGCATACTGATGTATGTGGGCCGATGCAACACCAATCAGTTGATGGAAGCCGATATTTTTTGCTATTTTTGGATGACTATACTCACATGTGTTGGGTATACTTCCTGAAGCAAAAATCAGAAACCTTCTCAATGTTCAAGAAGTTCAAAGCAATGGTGGAGAAGCAATCGGGTTGTACCATCAAGACATTGAGATCAGATGGAGGTGGTGAGTTCACTTCACAAGAATTCAACCGGTTTTGTGAAGAAGAAGGAATCAATAAGCAAGTTACCTTGCCTTATTCACCACAACAAAATGGAGTTGCGGAGCGCATGAATAGGTCCTTGGTGGAGATGGCTAGAACGATGTTGGCAGAACAAGACTTACCGCTCAAGTTATGGGCAGAGGCGGTATACACTGCTTCATATCTTCAAAACCGTCTACCATCAAAGGCAATAGAAGAGGATGTCACTCCCATAGAGAAATGGTGTGGACACAAGCCAGATGTGTCACACATGAGAATGTTTGGTAGCATATGTTACATACATATCCCGGATCAAAAGAGGAGGAAGCTAGACGTCAAGGCAAAATGTGGAGTTTTTATTGGATATAGCAATCAATCCAAAGGCTATAGAGTTCTCATTTTAGAAAATGAGAAGATTGAAGTATCAAGAGATGTAGAATTTGAAGAAAACAAAAAGTGGGATTGGAAAAGGCAAGAAGAAGTCAAGAAGACATTTGAGTTGTCTATGGAAGACAATCAATCGCCTGTGGAGCAAACCGAAGGTATTTCCATCCCGGTGTTGTCTATGGAAGACAATCAATCACCTATGGATCAAACCGAAGGTACTTCCAGCCCTGTTTTTATTCAAAATATTCATGATACAAGTGATGAAGATGAAGAAGATTCTGAGCCTCCAAGGAAGTTTAAGTCCATGATTGAAATCATGGAAAAGGCACCAAGAGTTGAACTTGAAGAGGCGGCTCAAGCAATAGAGGCTTGTCTTCATGCACATGAAGAACCATACACTTATGATGAAGCGTGTGGTAAGAAGGAATGGAGAGAGGCAATGGATGAGGAAATAACCATGATTGAGAAGAACAAGACATGCGAACTAGTAGACAAGCCAGAAAAGAAGAATGTGATAAGTGTGAAGTGGATCTACAAGATCAAGACCGATGCAAGCGGAAATCACATCAAGCATAAGGCTCGGCTAGTTGCAAGAGGATTCTCTCAAGAATATGGTGTTGACTACCTTGAGACGTTTGCCCCGGTCTCAAGACATGATACAATAAGAGCCATACTTGCATATGCGGCTCAGATGAAGTGGCGTTTGTATCAAATGGATGTAAAGTCAGCCTTTCTCAATGGGGAGCTAAAAGAAGAAGTGTATGTCACACAACCACCTGGGTATGTGACACAAGGAAAGGAACAAAAGGTGTTGAGGCTACACAAGGCTTTATATGGTTTAAAGCAAGCCCCAAGGGCATGGTATGGAAGGATAGACTCATACTTTCTTCAAAACGGCTTTGAGAGGAGTATGAATGATGCAGCCTTATACATCTTGAAGCAAGGAGGAGATGTGTTGATCGTGAGTTTATATGTGGATGATTTAATCATCACAGGAAGCAACATTGAGATCATCAACACATTCAAGGAGAATATGAAGAAAGAGTTCGAGATGATGGATCTTGGATTGTTGAACTACTTCCTTGGAATGGAAGTAATCCAAAAGGATGAAGGCATATTTCTTTCACAAGAAAAATATGCAAACAAACTTGTTGAAAAGTTTGGGATGCGAGGCAGTAAGAGTGTAAGCACTCCACTTACACCACAAAAGAAAGGAGTTGAGGATGACAAAGAGTATGGAGATCCGACTAAGTATAGAAGCATAGTTGGAGGGCTTTTGTACTTGTGTGCAACAAGACCTGATGTGATGTATGCAAGCGCCTATCTCTCAAGATACATGTCATCACCTCACATGAAGCATTACCAAGAAGCCAAAAGGGTGTTAAGATATGTCAAAGGAACATCAAGCTTTGGAGTGCATTTTACAAGTGTGAAAGAACCAAGACTTGTAGGCTACTCAGACAGCGATTGGGGTGGTTCTAAGGAAGACAAGAAAAGCACTTCAGGTTATGTGTTTACCCTTGGTTCAGCTATGTTTTGTTGGCAATCAAGCAAGCAACAAACAGTGGCACAATCAACGGCTGAGGCGGAGTACATAGCCGTGTGTGCAGCAGCAAATCAAGCCGTGTGGTTACAAAGACTATTTGAAGATTTTGGTCATAAGTTTGAAGGAGGCATTCCAATCTTATGTGACAACAAATCAGCAATAGCAATTGGGAAGAATC
Source organism: Sinapis alba (assembly GCA_012274485.2). NCBI lineage: Eukaryota > Viridiplantae > Streptophyta > Magnoliopsida > Brassicales > Brassicaceae > Sinapis > Sinapis alba. The sequence goes on along the minus strand of MU105660.1, from coordinate 93,557 downwards.
CAGTGCAACACAGAAGGACGAAGCACATAGAGATCAAGTACCATTTCGTGAGAGAAGTTGAGAAGAAAGGAATCATTGAACTAAAGTATTGCAAAGGGGATGATCAGCTCGCAGACATTCTCACAAAGGCATTGGGCGGTTCAAGATTTGAAGATCTCAGGAAGCAGCTTGGAGTGAAGTCGAGATATGATTAAGGAGGAGTGTTAAACTATATAATCTAATCTCTCCTTAATACATTTACATAAGTTAGTTATTACACAAAGAGTTGTAACTCTTCATGTTGTGTCTTTTAGTATGAAGAGTTGTGTCTCTTATACTTGCAATGATTCGATCTCTATATAAAGGTCAATCATAAGTTGTAAACAATATCACAGAATCTCAATAATATAAAAGTATTTACAGACAAGTTAAGAAAATTCGAATCTTGGGAAATAAGCCTGAAACGTCTATCTTATTCTTTTTCGCATTCGTGTGTAACACACTGTGATCGTTGTGTAACACAAGCGGTTGATAAAAGATTAACACTTACCAGATTATTCTCATTACACCTTTGGTTGGTCTGGTTTGTTGAATGAGTAGCATGAGCGGCCATGGACACCATCTCGCAACCTTCTCCTTCACTGAGTCGAGTTGATGAACCAGCACTATATGAACCATTCTGATCATTTCCACCATAATAAAGGTGTGCCCTTGCTTCTCGATCTTTCATGAACTTGGCTGGCTTCAAATGGGGATGAAGAATCCAACACTGATTCTTCTTGTGCAGTTGTCTCTTGCAATGATCACAATTCCCATTGAACTTTATGTCATCATGCTTGTTGTGCACAACCTTGTTAGCATGAGGAAATTTTTCTTGGTTAGCTAGAGAGAGTTCTCCTTTTCCACCAAAGAGCCCAAAAAACCCTTGCTACTTTTGAACTTGCGCACACACATCTTCAAGATCAGGAAGTTTCCCAGCTCTCAAGATATTCTTGATGAGATCATTGTAGCTCGGATTCAATGACAACAAAAGACCATATACCTTGTCTTGCTCATGCCTCTCACTCAACTCATCTAGGTCTGTTGTGCTAGGCCTAAACACCTCCAACTCTGACCATAAAGTTCTGAATTTTCCCAAATGCTTGGTGAAGTCCATGTCTTCTTGCACCAGATTGTTAATTGCCCTCTTGACCTGAAAAATTCTACTCAGATTTGAGGTGTTTCCATACACCTTCTTGAGTGTTTCCCAGAGATCCTTTGCCTTCTCACAGTAGCTATAAGCCTCCAATATTAAAGGCTCAAGAGAGCTCTGAAGAATCGACATCACCAGCAAGTCTTCTTGCTCCCACTTTTCTTCATTACAAGCAACAATCTCCTTGTCGTCCTCATAAGTAATGAGCTTTGGAACTTCACTTGATGTGATATGGCTTCACAAAACCTTACTCCCCACAGCATTCTTCATTAACTGAGACCGTAGAAGATAGTTTCCACCTCTTAGAGTGACCAGAACCACAGATCTTTTGTTCTCCATCTTAGAATAGCTTTGTTTGAAAGGAGCTCTAAAGGCTGGATCTTGAACTTTTTGAAATCAAAAACTCAGATTATGGCCAACCTGGCTCTGATACCGTATAATTTTTTGAGTAATTTGAGATTAGAAAGGAAAATAGAGAGATTAAGAGAGTTTAGGAAGAGATTAGAGTAGTAACAAAAAGTTTACTGGAGAATCATGATGAAATGAGTATGAGATTGAAAGAGACTCAATAACTGTGTGTCTTTATTAATCAGCAAGGTTACATATATATTGAGACTAAGACAACAATGGTTTCGAAACTAGGAGAGACCAAGCATGTGAGGTCAAGGCTAAGGGGAGCATGTATTTGAAACCATCCAATGGAAGCAACTACATGCTTTGGCATCTTGGTATCTTGGTAACTTAACATTTATGGCTTCAAACAATAACCAAGGGCCTGGTATCACAAGCTGAGCACCACACTAAATGGATGAGGATTTAGGAAGTCCGAAACTGATCATACTCTCTTCATACTGTCTGGTCCATAAGGCATGGTTGTTATCTTGATTTATATATATATATATATATATATATATATATGATATCATCATCAAAGGAAACGACAAGGAGGGGATTCAGGCTACTAAGGTATTCCTAAAATCAGTGTAGACATCAAAGACTTTGGAGAGCCAAGTACTTCCTTGGAGTTGAAGTGTGTAGATCCAAGGAAGGACCATTTCTGTCTCATAGGAAGTATGCAATGAATCTGTTGACTGAGACAGGAAACCTTGGACGAAGAGCAGCTAAGACTCCTCTTGAAGATGGATACAAAGTGCTGCGAGAGGGAGAGTTTGCGGAAGCTCCTTTGAACGATGTCAAGGAGTATAGAAGAATGATTGGGAAGCTCATCTATCTGACCAATACAATACCGTACATTTTCTTTGTTGTGAACCAAGTGAGCCAACACATGCAAGCTCCTAAGGTTCATCACTGGACCATGGTGGAGAGGATCATGAGGTATCTAAGAGAAGATTGTGGTCAAGGGGAATGGATGGGTTGCAATGGAAGTACTGAGATTGTAGGATATTGTGATGCTGATTGGGCAGGAGATAGGGTTGATAGGAGATCAACCACTGGGTATTGTAAATTCATTGGAGGCAACTTGATAACTTAGAAGATCAAGAAGCAGAATAAGGTGTCATGTTATAGTGATGAGGTAGAGTATAGAGCTATGAGGAAGCTTACTAGTGAACTCATATGGATCAAGAACCTAGTGAGGGATTTGGACATTGAGACAACAACTCCAATCACCATGCACTTTGTGATAACCAGGCGGCTATACACATAGCTTCAAACTTTGTGTTTCATGAGAGGACAAATCATATTGAAGTAGACTGCCACAAAGTGAGACAAGCATTGGAGCAACAAATCATCCTACCTATCTACACTAGAAGTGAAGACTAGCTAGCTGAAATTTTCACAAAGACAGCAAACACCAAAGTCTGTGAGTTCATCCATTCAAAGCTTGGACTCATAGAACTCATATCTCACTGACTTTTCTATCATGAAGACTTCTACAATTTTTCCTTGATGTGTTTTTTTCCGCCGGTTTTGCACATTAAGGTTTTAATTAGGGAAGTTATTCATGGTTCCAAGATTGACCAGTACCTAAGGTCAAGCTTGAAAAGGAGTGTTGAGATGAAGAAGAAATAAGTGTTGACAGTGTTGACAAGAAGAAGAAATGAAACTAGTATTAAAGAGGCAAGAAGATCATCTGGGTAGAACAAGAATGGGACTGCTTGTACAATCTAATCCAAGCATGACTTGCAAGGCACTCAAGAAAGGTTGTACTTCGTGTAAGACATTCAGAAACACTTGGAATTGTTTAAATAAGTGCATGGAGCCGTTGGGGATATGAAGACAAAGAGAAGTCACATGTTGGAACAACGAAGAGAGAGGTTCTAGGGCTGTCACTTTCACCCAGCTGCAAGAGCCTTTTGTCTCTATTAGAACAGCTTTGTTTATTCATTTTCTGTAGTCAATTTGCCTGTATATTAATACATTGTAACCTGGAACCAAAATAATCAAGGAAGTCATTTCTCTCCTTCTCTCTCTTTAGATTTTGAAATTATGTCTCTCTCTCTTGTTCTTCAATTTCCAGAAAGTTAACTCTCTCTAAACCTCATATGTTCAACCTAGAACCAAAATAATCAAGGAAATCATTTATCTCCTTCCCTCTCTTTAGATTTTGAAATTCTCTCTCCCTCTCTCTTGTTATTCATGTTCTTTCAGTTTCCAGCAAGTTAACACTCTTTAAATCTCATATTCTCACACCTTGAACATCATGTTGCCTAGTGTTTCTATTAAAAGTGATTGTCAGGCTTGTATATTAGGAAAACATTGTAAGACCGTGTTTTCTAAATCAATGACCATCTATGAAAATTGCTTTGATTTAGTTCATTGTGATGTGTAGACATCACCTTGTGCATCTAGAGAACATCATAGATACTTCGTGACATTTATAGATGAAAAATCTAAATACACATGAATCACTTTGTTGCAATTAAAAGATAGGGTGCCAAAAGCTCTTAAAGTTTTTTAGAGCTATATCACTAACCATTTCAATGTTAAGATCAAAATTTTTAGATTAAACCTATTATCTCAATCTGCCTCTGATAGAGCTAACAACCTGAGAGTGATTTTGAAAAATCTTGGTATTAGTTTGCCAAAGGAATCTGAGAAAGTAAGAGAGGACCAGTTCATGATGTAGAAGACGATGGGGAAGATATTGAAGTCACTCGTTCTGATGATGAGGGGAGGGGGGGGGGGGGCAATGGAAATGAACAGTCTGAAGTACAAACACAGAGTCTCATGATCAAGATGAGATGCCATCAAAATCAGATACTGAGCCTCAACCAGGCGATCCAAATGAAGCAAATGAGGCAGAATCTGATTCATATACAACCTTTAAGAAGGAGTACACTAATCAAGAAACATGCTTCAAACTGGATCAACACAAGAGTTCACTTCAATGCTGAGGCTGTGGTTCACCCAATAAGTGCAATATGCTCTCTTGCTTAGTATCCAGAAGAGCATAAAGTCTTCATTGGAAAATTGGATCAGGAATCCATTCCAAGATCATATGAAGAAGCTCTGGAACATAAGGAGTGGAGAGGGTCTGTTGGGAATGAGACTAATTCAATGATTGTGTATGACACATGGTATGAAGCTGAACTTCCCAAAGAAAACAAGTCAGTGACAAATAGATGGATCTTCACAATCTAGTATCTAGCTAATGGTAGCAAAGGGTCTCACTCAGACATGTGGGGAGGACTACATTGATACATTTGCACCAGTGGCCAGACTACACACAATGAGGATTGTTCTATCACTGGATGTCAACTTGGAATGGTATCTATGGAAAAATGGATGTGAAGAATGCCTTCCTACAAGGAGAGTTGGAAGATGTGTAGATGAGACCATCTCCTCACCTAGAAAACATTGTCAAACCAGGGAATGTACTGGGATTGAATAAGGCAATCTATGTCTTGAAGCAATCACTAAGGGCCTGGTGTCACAAGCTGAGCACAACACTAAATGGAAGAGGTTTTGTGAAATTTGAGGCAGATCATACTCTTTTCACTCTAAACAGCAAGCAAGGGACAGTGGTCATTCTAGTGTGTATGTAGATGACATTATCATTACTGGCAGTGAAAAGGAAGGTATTCTCTCAACCAAAACTTTTATTAAATCATCAATTGATATCAAGTATTTGGGAGATTTGAAGTACTTCCTAATGAGGACCTCAAGTCAGTTGCTGGACCACAACCTCATGAGATCAACCATACAAGCTACATTGGAGCCATCAGCAATATAGGTGCATTCAAAGAAAAATATCTTTGCAACCATGAGGATTTTGACCGTAAAACCACTTGCTATAGATTTTCAACTCAACCAGGGAACACAGAGAATTGGTTTCATGCCAAAAGGAGTAATGTTTTAGGAGATATACCATTTACAAGTCAAGATACCTGCACTGCATTCGAACTGTTTCTGTTTAAAGATAAGTAATTCTTTAAGGATTGTACAACTCAAACTCACGTGTGGAAACCAGTAGATCATTCATTACATCTAAGAAAACTTGTAGAGCTGATACGATGCACTGAAACTAACTGGATCAGCCAGATTCTTCACCATCTTAACTTTCCATTTTTGTACCAGATTTACAATAAATCCCAGTGGCTTTTTCTGTCCATGATTGCAAGCATTTTGGCGATTTGTTCTATCAACCAAAAGCTCCTAAAGGCTCCTAGGATCTTCCCAAAGTTGTCCAGAAACAAGCAGCTCATACTTTGGCCAAGATTCTTTCATATTTTCTCATTTAAAGGCCAGCCGCTAGTTTTCTTATTTTCAGCAAGTTTTCTGTTTTTGTTTAGCTTTCTAAGCCTTGTACTGAGCATTATTTAAGCTCATTAGATATCACATTTTAAAGCACAAAATATTTTACCTAAAATCTAATAAACTTCTTAGTTTCTTTTCTCCAAAGTCTTTGTATCATGGATTAACGACATATTTCCACACCAGAATTTTCATATAGTAACAAATGTACACAAACTTTCAACCTCGTCACAGTTGCATACAATTTAAGTATCTAAACCTATTACCCCCCATTCCCCTAAAGTTTAAAGGACCAACCAAAATCAGCAAATATCAGTTTAAAATTGGTTTAATATTTTTTTTTTTTTCAAAATTTACCAATGACTAACCTAATTATACCTAAAACGACCCGATTCGAAAATATAAGGTGGATTAACTCAACCTAATAACCCAAACTAACAAGTGGATCTTATAACCCGACCAAGACCCGACTTATTTAACCTAAAATCAAAATTCCTAAATACCTAAATCCCTAAATTCGAAAACATTTTGTCTCTCTCATTGTTTTTAAAGCTTTATTAGGAGTTTGGGTTGGGATTGTAGTTGGATTTGAGGTTTGGATCGGGTTTTAAATTTGGTTCTGATCTCAGTTTAGGTTCTAAACCATTAAAACAAAGTCAAACCTTTGGCTGTGTGGTTTCGGGTTTCAATCTTTCTAATTTGGGGGTAATAAGTTTAGATACTTAAAATTGTATGCAATTATGACAAGGTTGAAAGATTGTGCACATTTGTTACTATATGAAAGTTATGGTGTGTAAATAGGTCGTTAACCCCACATTGTAAAGCACAAAATCTTTTACATAAAATCTAATAAACTTCTGAGTTTCTTTTCTCCAAAGTTTTTGTATCTTTGTATTAACTTGGTCATTCAGTTTTGTGTGGAATCACTATACTCTTTGATTGGTGATTGAGACTGCTTGTGGATTCAAGTGTTCTCCTTCATGGTTGATTTTGGAACCATTCAACAAATCGTTCTATCCAGTATCATCATCATCTCTTCCATCCAGCCAGTTTTATAGTCGATTAGATCGATTAGAAGAACCACCTCTCTCGTTGGATCGACCATCACTTTGATCCAAGATATTGTAAGTCTCTGATAGCTTAGGCTTACATCATTTTTGGTATCAGAGCTGAAATTCTCTCAGCATCAGGTCTTATCTATCGTTCTATCTATTTGTTTGCATTTGTTTTTTTAGCTTCATTTGTTTTTGCTTTCATAAATCCAAAACCAATAAAAATTGTTTTGTTCTTTCTTTTATTCAGTTTTATTTTGCATAGATTTTTTATTTTTTATTTTCTAAAAACCATAAGAATCATTTGTTCTTGCTGCATCTAGTTTATCTTTTCACAAAACCATAAAAAACATAAAAAGAAATTGTTTTGTTTCTTGTTGCATTTAGTTGTTTCATTTCTTGGAAAATAAAAAACAATAAAAAAGAGTTGTGTTCATCCTTTTCTTATTCCTGTCGAGTTTAGTTGTTTCTAGATCATTATTTTCATTCAAAAAATCATAAAAAGTGCATATCCGAACTTGCCATTTTTATTCAACTTTCAAAACTATTTCTAAAAGTTTTTCTAGAAAAACTTCTTTCTCTTTTTTTTACTAGGTGTTTTCCTGCACTATGTGCAACGAAAAATTAAATTAAATTTATATTTAAACTAGAATTCTGTTATTATTTTAAATTTTATTTATTTTATACAACTATTTAAATATAAATATTTATTTAGCTTAACCATGAAATTAAGATAAAATAAATAATTTAATTTATATTTAATAATAGATATGCATATATTTAAAATTATAATCTTATATAGATGTTTATTTATGTTTTTAGTTAAGATATATTAAATAAGCTTATAAAAAGTTAACCAAAAATGATATACATTTTTTTAATTATGAAAACAAAAATCTAAACAAAACTCAATAAATTTGTAGATAGCAAAAAGAAACAAATGGTATTACAATTAAAAATTTATAATATTTGAAAAAATATTGTAAAACTTTTGAAAATATTGTCTAGTAATAAAAATTGTAAGACAACATGCACTAAGTATTGACGACACCTGACCAATATCGATCATCGAATCATTAGGAACATCGATCGATTGTAAAATATACTTAAATAATATTTTATAATTTGTAAAATATTTTTATATTTCTATTATTCTATTTTAAAATATATAATATTTTTAAAAAATATTGTAAAAATTTTGAAATCTTGTCAAGTAATAAAAATTGTGATTGTAAAATAAACTTAAATAATATTTCAAAATTTGTAATGTATTTTATATTTCTATTATTATATTATTTAATGTTATATTTGAATATATTTATTTATGATGATGTATGAGTTATTATATATTCTAAAAAGCTTACAAAATATAGAAATCAACATTGAATATAATTATCCACATCATATTTTTTTAGTAAAAGTGATAGTAAAAAAGACATATGTCAAACGACTTTGCGAATAATATTTTTAAAAGATTGTATAAAATTTTGAAAATCTTGTTTAGTAATAAAAATTTGTATGATTATAAAAATAATTAAATAATATTTCAAATTTTGTATAATATCTTTTTCTATTATTATGTTATTAAATCTTATATTTGAATATATTTGTTTTAATAATGATGCATGCATTATTACTTATTACCATATTCTAAAAAGTTTACCAAAAATAGAAATCAATATTTAATGTACTTATACATGTTACATTTAGCAATAAACCATGTCATCATTTATACTTTGCCATGTCACATTTTTAAGTGAAAGTGATTGTAAAGAAGACATGTGGCAAATCACTTTGCAAATAGTGTATAGGAGATTTCGACCAAATAAACACCAAAAAGATATTTTAGCAGTTTTATTTATTTCTTTTAAAGTGTTTTAAAAATATATATATTTTCTTAGTTTCCCCATTTAAAGTTTCTGAAAACTTCCATATCTTTTGTATTACTTTCGTTCCATTACTTTGCTTGTCAAGTTTTTCTTCTTCACACTTGATTCTGAATACTTTCTTTTGTTCTTTGCGAGGTATTGTCCTAAATCCTTGCAACCATGGAGAGTGAAGAATAATCTGAAGAATACAACACCTCTTAAATAGATTCAGGAGAAGAGGTTGATCAAGAGTGTTGGAATGATGGATAAGACCACAATGAGGTTATTTGTACATAGACCCTGATCCAGAATGTATCCCAAACGATGAACAAGGAGGTCAGGAAGAACCAGAACTATTAGACCAGTATTCAATTTCTTAATGTCCCAAATCCTAGCTCATCAATGACCACATCTACTCATCTGATTGTGAGGAAAGATATGAAGGGGTGTTATATGGTCAAGCTTGTCCAAGGAGAGTAAAAACCACTGTGGTTACACCAGCAAGATCTTACCATGTAAATAGATCAAGACATGTTTAAAACAAACAATGGTACTCAGCTTAGGCAGAATCGCTTGGATACACCAACTATGCGATTTTCAGGTCAAAGTAAGGACCAAGTGCATATCTAAGGTTGGAGCGCGACATGGAACAATTGTTTCACACTTTAAGAATTCCAGAGAAGCTAAATCCACTTATTCAAAGGATACATTAACCGGAAAAGCATACAATTGGTGGAGCCAGCTAGATGCTAATATGATCTATTTAAATGATCCAGCCTTTACTTGGAAAGAGGTGAATATGGTTATGTATACTGAGTTTGTGGAAAGATCACAACACATTCAAAAGGTTTCAACAAGGAGATTAGTAAAACCACAAGTCTTGCAACCAGCAACTCGAAGAGAGGTTGTTACCCAAAGGCAAAACTCAAAACCAGTGCATACACCTCAAGTCCAAAAATCCAAGGTAAGTACTCTAGCTCTTTAAAACCACCTAAGCTTATTTGTTATTGGTGTCAAGGCCAGGGTCATCTAGCAAAGGATTGTCCAACAAAATGAGTTGTGAAGTCAGTACTACCTGAAGCAAAGGAAACTAACTTGGAGGTAAGTGATTCCTTTACAGGAATCGATGATTCCTTCACTAGAATGGATAAACATATTGATGATCTTATCAACTTGATTAAAGCTGGATCTAAGTCTATTTCTAGTAATTCCATGACTGACTTAACACACTTGTCTAGTTCCCAAAATGTTGAAATTATTTCAGGTACTAGCAAGGAAATCAAGGAACAAGAGCCCAACCTTGCTGCGCAAGCAAGTCCAACACTTAATAAGGTAATTTCTGAACTTAATGTGATTAATCCTACTTATCAAAAAATTGGTATGAAGCATTCGCACTTTGTCAAAAATGTTGATGAAAGTCTAGGTTGTTAAAGTTAAGAAATGAATGGCAAAGAGAAGAAGAAGATATGACATGAAGGGGGGAAATTAAAAATGGGCAACCATATGTGTGGCCATAAACACATGACAATTATGGTCAGCTGATAGGTGTGACCAGCAACAAAGGACAATTATGGTCAATTGGGAGACTCGACAAACAAAAGAGCAACCATATGCGTGTGACCATAAATTAGGTGTTCTTGTGTTGACCGTTGGGAGATCTGCATATTCAAATTTGAAAATATAGCTGTTGGGAATCTGACACATATATGTACACTTGACTTTCTTCACTTTTGTTTATTATTCTTGTAAGTCTATATATAGACAACTCTTGTAAGACATTAAGATTAAGGAAATCAATTACTCATTACTCTTTCTCTCTCTCTCTCTCTATACATTTCTAAATTCTCTCTCTCTCTCTCTCTCTCTCTCTCTCTATCTCTCTCTTGTTCTTCATGTTCTCATGTTCTTCATTCTCCAACAACAAACTCTTATTTAATATCTCATTCTAACATGGTATTAGAGCTCTAAGCTCTTGAAACCTTATTCTTACATTTCGAAATTGCTTTCATACTCTGTTCTTCAAAATTCATGGACTCTTCATCTATATTCATCAGTCCATAGTTTTCTCCAGTGGATAAAATAAAAAAAAGCCATGGAAATGAAGATATGAAGCATGATTCCTGTAACCCTTGAGGGGTTTAACTACCTGTTATTGTCAAGAGTGGCCAGAGTTACCTTCGGAAGTCATGGACTTTGGGACAGCCACATCATAAAGGCTGATGCTTCAAAGAGGATGGCTCAAAGAGGAGAAACAGGCGAGTGGCCTGAAGAATGAAGACAAGTGGGTTCAAGAAGACCAGCTAGCACTTGATAACATTAATAACTCTCTATCAGGATCAATCTTGCATGCTTACTCACACTGTGAAACCCCCAAGGAACTATGGGAGAGTCTTAACAACTTGATCCAAGAGGAAGTGAAGTTTATTCAATACTTTGGCAAGTTCTAAAGCTTGTTGGCAGAGCTAGATACACAGAGGCCTTTCTCTGTTAATCCAGAGGTCATAAGAGAAAGATATGAACAAGACAAGGTCTTCAGCCTTCTCCCGAATCTAAGTCCATCCTATAACCAGCTGATCAAACATGTTCTGAGGGAAGAGAAACTTCCTAACCTAGATGACGTGTGTGCTCTAGTTCATGAGAGAACCAATATCACACACTCTCTTTACAATGGAAAGGGAGCCATATCTCAAGGATATACACAACAAGAATGGAAGGATGGTGTTGTTACCTGGACACAAGAAGGCCAAGAAAAGACACATCAGGAAGAGATGATCAAAGCAGCAAAGACCATCATCTCCGCAAAGCAGTCTGGTACATATTCCCTTATCTCTAGGCCAATCATAATAAATTCAAGAGCTAGTAATCATATGATTAGTGATATGAATCTTATTAGTGATATTAGGCATGCCTTAGAGAATGTAATAATAGCTAATGGTGATAAGGTGAAGATAAAATGAATAAGGAACCTTAAGTTGTTTGATAAAGAATCCACTGCTTTCTATATACCTAGTTTTGCCTCTAATCTTCTCTCTGTGAAAAGGCCACGGTTGACCTGAATTGTCAGGTGGTTTTTAAGCCTAATGATGTTGAGTATCAGGAGCTTAAGACGGGGAAGATGATTGGTGAAGGAAGCAGTCAGGGTGGTTTATATAATCTCCAAAAGATTAAGCTTTCTAAACTCTATACTCCTTCTCATTCATGCATAATCAGTAACTCAGCTGTGTGTGATAGCACTACTTGGCATGCCAGATTAGGTCATCCTCACACTTTTCCATTAGAGATCATTATACATGACATGTCATTTAACCACCTAGAGTGTGAAGCATGCATCTTAGGAAGGCATTGCAAATCTGTTTTTCCAACATCTGAAACTATCTATGAGAAATGCTTTGACTTAGTTCAGTCTGATGTTTGGACCTCAACTTATATTCCGAGAGATAACCATAAGTATTTTGTCACCTTTATAGATAAAAAATCAAGATCCACCTTGATCCCTTTGCTGCCTTCTAAGGATCATGTGTTAGATACTTTTATGAACTTTCAATCTTATGTTACTAACCACTTTAAGCCTAATGTGAATGTACTGAGGTCAGACAGTGGAGGAGAGTATTGATACACTAAAAATTAACCTTTGCTACTGTCAAGTTAACAATGTTGTTGTAATATATTTAGATTCAGTTCCAGATGAGCAGTTTACACTTAACTTTAATGCATCAATATTAAGCTAAAACAATATGGGGGTTTAAGGTTCAACAAAGCATAGAAACAAGTAACTCCATTTGGTTGGGATTTCAGAATAAAGAGAAGCTAACCAAGGGTGATCTAATCAAATGTTAAACAAGTGTGAGCCAAAAAATTATTCAAGTTCGATTAATGAACTAATCTAGAACTCGGAACACAATGCTAGATAAACCTAATGTCGTGGTGTTTCACCTTTCATCGATCAGCCTCAAAGCCTAAGATATTGCTTGGTCTGAGATCTGATGATGAACATTAAGGGCAGATCCGATCAGTTCACAGAACACCCTAATATCTATTTTCGCTGATTAGGGATGCAATGCTCATTCATAACATGTCTAGCAACCTATTACACGGTTAATGAACATGTTCAGCCTAAGATCATACACTAAGTGATCAGTTCAATGCATGATTTAAGTGCAGTTATGAAGGAAGAAAATCGATGCATACTTATCTATACTTAGGTCACGGTCTAACACCCTAGGTTAACTAAGCCGACTACACAGCCAGCCATCAATAGAGAAAATACAGAAATAATAGATGAAGAAAACATGCTGAATCAATAAACAGATAAGATAGGGTTTATGGTTCTTCTCAAGAGTGTAGAGATCCTTTTCCCTTTACAAGAAGAAAATCGCTTGTCTCTCTCTAAACATTTTTGTGTAAAGTCACATCGTTTGTGTAAAAGAATAAGAAAAGATATATTTGCAGGTCTGTGGCGGCCCATGAGGGAAAAGGGGGAGCCCTAGGTAAAATCCAGAAATATTAGAAGTTTCTTTAAAAATCTCGAGTGGCCGGAGCAGTTAAGCGGCTGCTCCACTTCAGATCATCTACCCAGCTGCTCTGTCTGGTTGCCTTGCAGAAAAACGCCAATTTGCATTCTTTTCTTCATATATCCCTCTAGTAGCCTCCCAACCTACTCCATACGTGAAATGACTCAAAAAGAACTAGATAAACTCGATAAAGACCTGAAAACAATTTAGAAAACATATGTACAATGTGTCAAAAATACCATATATCAAGTATACAAGTCAAGCATTCAAGATTCATCTGGCAAAACATGGTATAGTCTATCAAACAAGATGCCCTAATACTCCTCAGCAAAATGGTATGGCTGAGGGTACGAATATGCATCTGATGGAGGTGGCCAGATCAATGATGTTCCATGCAAATGTACCTAAGAGATTCTTGAGTGATGCTGTGGTAACATCATGCTACATATTTAACATGATTCCTACCAGGGTGTTGAAGGATATATCTCCTTATGAAGTGTTGAACCAAACTAGACAATTTATACATCACCTCCGAGGTTTTTCGATGTGCCTGCTTTGTGTTGATACCAAGAGAGCAAAGAAACAAGTTGGAAGCAAAGAGCATGAAGTGCATCTTTATTGGATATTCAGCTACACATAAAGGATACAAGTGCTACAATCATGAAACAAGAAAATACTTGTATCCAGAGATGTGAAGTTTATGAAAGGCAAAGTGATGATTCCCTTATTATGAGATCATTTTTGTCCCTGATTCTATGAAGGATGATATCCTGGTTTGAGAGAGATATGGGTTGAAGGATATATCTCCTGATTCCTACCAGGGTGTTGAAGGATATATCTCCTTATGAAGTGTTTAACCAAACCAGACCATTTACACATCACCGCCGAGGTTTTTCGATGTGCATGCTTTGTGTTGATACCAAGAGAGAAAAGAAACAAGTTAGAAGCAAAGAGCATGAAGTGCATCTTTATTGGATATTCGGCTACACATAAAGGATACAAGTGCTACAATCATGAAACAAGAAAATACTTGTATCCAGAGATGTGAAGTTTATGAAAGGCAAAGTGATGAATCCCTTATTATGAGATCATTTTTGTCCCTGATTCTATGAAGGATGATATCCTGGTTTGAGAGAGATATGGGTTGAAGGATATATCTCCTGATTCCTACCAGGGTGTTGAAGGATATATCTCCGTATGAAGTGTTTAACCAAACCAGACCATTTACACATCACCGCCGAGGTTTTTCGATGTGCATGCTTTGTGTTGATACCAAGAGAGAAAAGAAACAAGTTAGAAGCAAAGAGCATGAAGTGCATCTTTATTGGATATTCGGCTACACATAAAGGATACAAGTGCTACAATCATGAAACAAGAAAATACTTGTATCCAGAGATGTGAAGTGTACGAAAGGAAAAGTGATGAATCCCTTATGATGAGATTATTTTTGTCCCTGATTCTATGAAGGATGATCTCCTGGTTTGAGAGAGATATGGGTTGCTTTCAGATGGGATGGATGGATTGATTGGATGACCTTCAGAGATGATCTATAAAATGATCAAAACTTGTGTAAATGTGTCTATGATCAAGAGAATGAACTCTGTTTAGAATCAAAGACAAGTTTGCTTGAAGAGAATGAACTCCTAGCAATCAATGTTCAAAGATGAACAAATGATTCACAAAGTTTAGAGAGAATTTTGATAAAAAGGTGAATAATGTTTCTAAAACAAAAGAGAGTTTAAGTAGAGAAGGAGGAAATTAAAAAGTCCTAAAATTGTAGAAAAATAAGAAAAACATAATTAAAATTAAAATTGTCTTGAAAAGTAAATATTATTTATTTTTGCAGATTTCTTGGCTTGATTGTGTGGCTGGCCATTCAGAAAGAGAGAATGGATCCTCAAGTTTGGTATTGATCTTCTTCTAGGCTGAGAAAATTCCTAAGCCATTCATGAGGCTGATCCGCATCTTTTCCATCTTGTTTGACATGTTCTTCATTGTAAATATTATATCTTTATGCTCCATTTTAACCTTAGATTCATTTTCAAGCTTTCCATTCAGCCATCCTGGTTTATCTTTTGTTGCATAGTCATCTGGCTCAAGCATGGTTGCATCATCCCCTCCTCCTTTGAAAAGATTTGTCCTTAAATCTCTATCTCCTACATCAAAAGGAAAGATGTTAGAAACAAGACAATTGATCAAGCAAATAAGCATGAAAGCAACATCAAAGTAAGGTTTTTGGACAAAAACTTCCTTGGAGTTTGTGAAGCCATTTTCCTCAAGTACTTCCATCTCCAAATCTCAGGCTTACAAGATTTGCATTTGTTATTGTTCCCTGCAACCCTCTGAGACATATCCTTCTGTTCCTGATACTCAAAATAGAGACTAGAAATCTAGTGTCATATAGGAAAAACCTGTTCTTAATCTGATCAATAACCAAGCATTTCTTTCTGAGAACATGTTGCACTTGTTTCAGACTTTTAAGATACACATCAAAGTAAGTATTGTAAACTAGAATGATATCAAAACACTCAATAACATAGAACAACTTCAATTTGTGCCTAACTTTCTCAAAATCATAAGATAAATGATTAAGTTTAAACTGAGAATCACTTATCAAGGGCTCCACATGTTTTTCAAAGAATGTATTGTATACCAGGATATCATCAAAGCTCAAAACAACACAATTCTCAAACAATGATCTCAAAAGAGTCCAAAATTTATCAGTTTCAGAACGAGAATGGACAGGTTTCAAAACACAATCACAGTTAAAATCGGTTTCAGCTCTAAGTAATTTTGTTTTCTGCAGATTCCTAACCATAAGCTCTTTCCAGGCACTTGTGGAAGAAAACAAATCATCAGTGATCAGTTCACGTCTAGAAAAACTCAGATCAAAACCATTATCTTCAAAGCAAGCAAAATAATTACAAGGTTTTCTGAAACATAAATAAGATTGCTGCAAAATAACCTCAATTCTCTTTTCAGGGTGATCAAGGCCTTTGATAAGTTTCATAAATTGATCAAAATTCAAAACAAGACCAGGATTGAGTTCACTAACAGACTGAAAACGTTTTTGATCAAGGAGTTTATCTGGTTCAAATACTTTAAAAGAGTTAATAATGTTTTCAAAAACAGAGTTTGAAACACAAAATTCTTTTACCTTGTCTAAACCAAAACGTTTGACATCACTGGAACTAACCTTAACAAATATTCCAGGCAGAGAATTAACCATAAAAAGTTCCTTACAGTGCTCTTGAGAGTTTGGGGACAAAGGTGCATGAGTTTTTTCTGGTTCCAATCTTATCTGTTGCTCCAGTACTTCAATTTCTGTTAAACTCTTTTGTTCTGTTTCTGGTGAGTGTTATGATGAGACCTGAGGCACTAAAACAAAGCTACTCGGTTGCACCAGTTCAAAACAAGTTAGTTCATCACAGGTTCTATTGATAATAAGCTCAGATTGAGGAGAGAAAAGAGAAAACTCATTTCCTGTCTCAAGTTCTTTACTTACCTTTGATGACCCTGTTTCCAGCTCTTGGATGATCTGCTCCTGCTTGCTGCAAATCATTGGGTAAGGAACCATTGAGGAAGGTCGTGTGGATGGTCTCACACGCTGGTCTTTTGCAAACTCCTTGATTACTTGTTGTGCAATCATTTTAAAATTATCTTGAAACAGTTGACTGTGCAAATAATAAAGTTCTACTTGTTGTTTCTGACACTTCTTTATGGGATCACGACCATAGCAAGCACATTTCTCTTCTCTGGCATGTCTAGTATGTTCTTTGCTCCTCCTAATTGGTTCCTCTTGCCTCCCTGGTCGTGCTTTTTCCTGCACAAAATCAGAATGCTTAAAAAACAATCTTTCATTTCTTAACAAATTCTGTTTTTTTTCCAGCAAACTCTTTGTGGAAGGACATATTGGATCATGATGTGTGCTCCTCCTGTTTAGTCTTTCCAGTGACCTCCTAGATTGTATCCTTTCCTGCTCATAACCAGATTCATCAATAGCATATGAATCTCTATTTCTCATAGATTTCTCTTTTCTCTCTAACTCCTTTTCAGGACGTCTCCTCAAGCCATTGCTTTCCCCAGACATGGATTCCTATTACAATCTCAACAGGAAAAATTAGCACAAAAACATGTAGTTGAAGCCTCACTGCTCTCAAGTGTTTCCCTCTTGTATTTTCTGTGATTTTTCTCTGTGAATCCAGTAGCTTAGCAACAAACAAAAATCAAGCTTTAGAGAACAAACCCCAACCCCCAAAATAGAAGAAAGAGATAGAAAGATTGCAAGATTTTTGTTTTGCAAGAGGCTTTACCACCAGATACTGAATTTCTCTTCAATCAAGTTGGATTTCTCTTCAACTTTCTTAATCTCTTCGATTTTCTTTTGTTTTCTATTTCTGGTTGGCCCTCTTACAGATACACAAATAGAAAAGTAAGAACTTTATGAGAATAACAAAAAGGAAGAAATCAGATTCACCAAACAAAGAAGAAGAAATAGAGATTTTCAGAATCAAACCTAGATTTTGAGAGTTTCATAATCAAACCCAGATCAAGAGCTTTCAGATCTGCTCTAATACCACTTCATGAATCCCTGGTGAGGAGGTCATTTTGTCCCTGATTCTTTTGAAGGATGATCTAATGTTGGAGAGGGATATGGTTGATTTTGATGATGATGGATGGATTGATTGGATGATCTACAGAGATGATCTATGAAATGATCAAAATTTGTGTAGATGTGTCTATAATCAAGAGAATGAACTCTGTTTAGAATCAAAGACAAATTTGCTTGCAAAGAATGAACTCCTAGCAATAAATGTTCAAAAATGAACAAAGGATTCACAGAGTTTAGAGAGAATTTTGATAAAAAGGTGAATAATATTTCTGAAACAAAAGAGAGTTTAAGCAGAGAAGGAACAAATCAAAAAGTCCTGAAATTGTAGAAAAATAAGAAAAACATAATTAAAACTAAAATTGTCTTTAAAACTAAATATTATTTATTTTTGCAGATTTCTTGGTTTGATTTTCGTGCCTGACCATTCAGAAAGAGAGAATGGATCCTCAACTTTGCTATTGGTCTTCTATTAGGCTGAGAAAATTCCTAAGCCATTCATGAGGCTGATCCACATCTTTTCCATCTTGTTTGACATGTTCTTCTTTGTCAATATAAGATCTTTATGCTCTATTCCAACCCTAGATTCATTTTCAAGCTTTCCATTCAGTCATCCCAGTTTATCCTTTGTTGCATAGTCATCTGGCTCAACCATGGTTGCATCACAAAGGATTTTATGCTGAGAAGAATTTGGATTAGCTCAAAGATCTGTCTCAAGCATAAGACAAGGCCAATAACATGAGAGTTATTACGGAAAGTCTTGGAATCAATATATCAAAAGAGAAGGAGACCATTAGAGAAGCTCCTCCTACCCACGAGACTAAACAAGTAGCTGAAGAAGTCACTCATCCTGATCTTGAAGGGGGCAATGGACAAGAACCAGAAAAACAACAAGGTTCAGAGGTTCATGATCAGGATGGTGTTGAAGAACAAGAAACTGAATGTACTCATGTTCATGAAGAAGAAGAGGAATATCAGGTTCAGCCACTAAGAAGAAGTACAAGGACAAGAAACATGCATCAAATTTGATCAACACAAAAGTTTACTTTAATGCTGAAGCAGTGGATAATCCAGTAAATGCAGTATGCTCTCTTCTTCAATATCCAGAGGAACATCAAGTCTGGATCAAGAGTACATTCCAAGATCATATGAAAAAGCCATGGAACATGAAGAGTGGAGAGAGTCTGTTGGGAATGAGACCAATGCAATGATTGTGAATGATACATGGTATTAAGTTGAGCTTTCCAAAGGCAAGAAGTCAATCACAAGTATATGGATCTTAACAATCAAGTACCTAGCTAATGGCAAGGTAGAAAGGCGCAAGACAAGGCTGGTAGCAAGGGGATTCACTCAGACATATGGGGAGGACTACATTGATACATTTGCACCAGTGGACAAACTGCACACAATAAGGATTGTTCTATAACTGGCTGTCAACTTGGAATGGGATCTATGGCAAATGGATGTGAAGAATGCCTTTCTACAAGGAGAGTTGGAAGATGAAGTGTACATGAGACCACCTTCGGGACTAGAAAACCTTGTCAAACTTGGGAATGTATTGAGATTGAAGAAGACAATTTATGGCTTGAAGCAATCACCAAGGGCCTGGTATCACAAGCTGAGCACAACACTCAATGGAAGAGGTTTTGTGAAATATGAGGCAGATCATACTCTCTTCATCCTAACCAGCAAACACGGGATTGTGTTCATTCTAGTGTATGTAGATGATATTATCATCACTGGCAGTGACAAGGATGGTATTCTCTCAAACAAAGCATTTCTTAATTCATCATTTGATATCAAGTGTGGGAACCGAAATTTACACTGACGATTTTTCGGAAAATAAGGAAAGTCAAGTCAACTCGACTTTCCCAGAAGTCCCAGACTATCTGCGAAAACACACAAAAAACGAGAGAGATGAAGATAACTGAATATCGAAAGTAAGTTGCACAGAGGCGTATTATTAATTGAAAAGAGCAAAGTTACAAAGTTTCCGAAAGACAAGACATAGAGAGTTTCGCTAGCCGAATCGATCTCACAACTCAGACGAAAAGAGTCTAAGTAAAAGCGAGCCACCTAAATTCTAAGTTCTTCTAAGCTAGCAGAGTTTTTCTAGGTTTAAATCTCTCTCGGTGCCGTTAGCTTTAGATCCCCTTATATATGCATTCTGGGTTGGTTCTTGTCTCTCCTTTTTGCCCCTAGGTCGAGTTTATCGCTTCACAAAAATATTCCTTTTTCTTCTTGATCTTCATCATTATCTTGAGAACTTGACATTTATTCTCCGATTTCACGAGATTTGCCTCCTCCTCCAAGTAAGATACACCGTCATAGCATTGGTGGGCTTGATTTCGAATGAAATCATAAGTGGGTTTTGAGCCGTGTTCTAGGCCTCTTTGGGCCGTTTAACGACAAACGTTTTTACGATTTCTTCGAAAAAGCACTTCTTGATACGACGTCAATTCGACGAGGAAGTTCATACGTCTCATATAGTTTAGACAACTGTGGTGTTAAGTTAACCGTTGTTGTTTAGACGATAACCATGGACTCCATTTGGGAATACAAATCTTTGATGTTCTTATTGTAAGACTCCAATGGTAACTCCGATCGAGGCGGAACAAGGGATTGACCCGTTGAGGTTCAACGAAAGGCGTAAGATTTGGTCCAACTCGCCGAACGGGCGAGTTGGACGGGTTGCTTGATCCAACTCGCCAAAATGGCGAGTAGGAGTTCATGTGTGATCCTACTCGCCATTTTAGCGAGAATGACTGTTCCAACTCGCCAAAATGGCGAGTAAGATTGCTTGTGTGATCCTACTCGCCATTTTGGCGAGTAGGACTGGTCCAACTCGCAAAAACGGCAAGTAGGATTGCTTGTGTGATCCTACTCGCCATTTTGGCGAGTAAGACTGATCCAACTCGCCATTTTGGAGAGTTAGACTGATCCAACTCGCCAAAACAGCGAGTTGGATTTTGTGCTTGATCTATTTCTCGTGAGTTTTTCGGTCGGGAGCTTTTGCTCGAGAGTGTGTCGAGGAAGATTTTTTATGGAGATGCAATTTTTAAATGTTGGTTTCGAGATAACCATTTTTGACCCCAATAACAAGGATTTGGGACAGTTGAACTACCTTCTAGGGATTATAATACGCTTCTCTAAAGAGGGGCTCTTCTTATCCCAAATAAGGGACACTCTTGATCTTATAGATGAGGAAGGAAACCTTGAAGGAAGACAGGGGGAAACCCCTTTGGAAGAAAGCTACAAGGTTTTGTGAGAGGCGGAGTTTGAAAACATTCTTTTTGAAGATGTCAAGAAGTACAAAAGAATGGTTGGGAAGCTAATATACCTAACTATAACTCGCCCAGATATGTGTTTTGCTGTAAACAGAGCCAGTCAGCAGATGCAAGCCTCTAAAGTTCATCATTGGAACATGGTGGAGAAGATCTTGAGATACTTGAGAGAAGCTCCTGGTCAAGGTGTGTGGATGGCTTGCAATGGAAGAACTGAAGTTGTAGGATATTGTGATGCTGATTGGGCTGGAGACAGATTTCAACAATCGGCTATTGCACCTTTGTTGGAGGAAATCTGGTTACATAGAAGAGAAAGAAGAAGAAGGTGGTGTCTTGTTCAAGTGCTGAGGCAGAGTATTAATTTATGAGGAAGCTAACTAGTGAACTCATATGGACCAAAGGACTGCTAAAAGACTTGGGCATAGAGATCACTTTACCTATGAAAATGCATTGTGACAATCAGACAGCTATACACATTGCATCCAACTCAGTTTTCCATGAGAGGACCAAACATATAGAAGTGGATTGCCACAAAGTCCAACGAGCAGTCGAACAGAAACTCATCCTTCCATGCTACACTAGAAGTTAAAATAATTTGGCTAACATATTCACCAAGACGCCAACAGCAAGGTCTGTGATTTCGTCCATCCTAAACCTGGACTCACGGATCTCACTTGTTACTAAACTTGGACTCACAGATCTCTCTTGCCATGGAGTGTTTCTACTCTTTTTCCTTTGCCCAGTTTTTATCCCAAGTGTTTTTTTCAATCTAAGTTTTTAATCATGGAATGCTTCATGGTATACAAGTTTGACATGTTCCCATGGTCAATCTTGAGGGGGAGTGTTGACATGAAGAAATGAATGCAAAGAGAAGAAAAAAATGTCATGAAGAGGAAATATCAAAAAATGGGTAACCATATGTGTGGCTACAAACACAAGACAATTATGGTCAACTGATAGGTGTGACCAGAAACACATGGCAATTATGGTCAAGTGGGAGACTCTACAAACAGAAGAGCGACCATATGCATGTGACCATAAACTAAGTGTTCTGGTGTTGACCGTTGGGAGATTTGCAGATTCAAATTTGAAAATAGAGATGTTGGAAATATAACACAGATTTGTACACTTCCGCTAAGAACCCTCTCTAAGAACCCTCCTTTAAATTTTTTTCTCTTTTGTTTATTATTATTGTAAGTCTATATATGGACAACTTTTCTAAGACATTAAGATTAAGGAAAAAAAATCCTCATTACTCTCTCTATATATAAATATAGATTTTTTTTCTCTTTCTCTATCTCTCTTGTTCTTCATGTTCTTCATTTTCCAGCAACAAACTCATATTTAATCTCTCATTCTATCATAGGTATGGAGGAGCAACGTCTAGAAGTTCACCAACCTGAAGAGTATGAGCAATATACCTTAGACACTTTCACACCAGCTGGTCATCCATTAAAGGTGATAATACCAAAGCTGAAGCAATGCAAGGTACTCTAGTAGGTAAAAATTATGAACTTGTTATTGAAATAAGTTCTTAGCTAGTCATAGATTTTTACATTCTGTTTTAAATGATTCAACTTCAAGTATAATACACTTGATATTTTCTTAGAAAGCCAAAGAAGAAACAGGAACACTAGGGGTAAACAAAGATCAAGAACAACATAAAGAAGATGTGGTAAAAATTGCTACACCTTCAGATCAAACCAATGTAACTGAGCACTTGAATCAATCTGTTTATCATGACTAAAACGATGTGATAACACACTTGATATGCCAAGAAGAGCTTGGCAAAGGTATAGGTACAATGGAGAAGGATCCATAACCAAACTCACAACCTTACACCCAAGGAGTGGTCAATGGAAAAAACAAAAGTGAAATTGGAGATTCCACAAAAGAGACAAGGTTCCTTCCAAGGGAAAGCATAGACCGACCATGGAGAGGGGTCATAGCTTCCCTACTGATAAAAGAATAACCACCAGATAGACAATGCATCACAAAACCGTTAATATACCAAGGTAAGACCCTAGCATCCCAAAATAGAATGAAACCTAACTTGCTCTATCTTGGTGCAGGTAAATTGGTTTTCAGGACAAAACCTTTTGAATAGGGAGGGAGTGATGAGGACCTCAAGCCAGTAGCTGGACCACCAACTCATGAGATCAACCATACAAGCTACATTGGAGCCAGGAGCAACATAGGTGCCCTAAAAGAAGGATATCTTTGCAACCATGATGATTTTGACTGTGAAAAAACTTGATATAGATTCTCAATTCAACCATAGCACGCGGAGAGTTGGTTTCATACCAAAAGTAGTAATGGTTTAGGAGATATACCATTTACAAGTCTATCAATCTACACTGCATCCGAACTGGTTCTATTTAAAGAAAGTAATTCTTTGCTTAAGGAGTGTACAACTAAAACTCACGTGTCGAAACCAGGAGATCATTCATTACGTCTAAGAAAACTTGTACAGCTTATACCATGCACTAAACCTCACTGGATCAGCCAGATACTTCACCATCTCAACTTGACATTTTTGGAGCAGATTTACAATAAATCCCAACGGCTCTTTCTCTCCATGATTGCAAGATTTTTAGCGATTTTTTCTTTCAACCAGAAGCTGCCAAAGGCTACTAGGATCTTCCCAAAGCTGTCCAAATACAGGCAGCTCATCCTTTGGGCGAGATTCTTTCATATTTTCTCATTTAAAGCCTAAGGGTAATTTTCTTATTTTCAGCAAGGATTCTGTTTTTGTTTAGCTTTCTAAGCCTTGTACTTAGCATTATATAAGATCATTAGATATCACATTGTAAGGCACAAAGTATTTACCTAAAATCTAATAAACTTCTTAGTTTCTTTTCTCCAAAGTCTTTCAATCTTTGTGTGAACTTGGTCATTAGGTCTGGTATGGAATCACTACACTCTTTGATTGGCGATTGAGACTGCTTGTGGATTAAAGTGTTCTCCTTCGTGGTTGAATGTGGAATCATTCAACAAACCGTTCTATCCAGTATCATCATCATCATCTCTTTCACCCAGCCGGTTTATAGTCGATTAGATCGATTAGAAGAACCACCCCTCTTGTTGGATCAACCACCACTTTGATCTAAGGATATTGTGAGCCTCTGATAGCTTAGGCTTACATCACTTCCGAGGGATTGAAATATGATGCTCTAAATAGGTGATTTTCTTGTCCCAATGGAAGTACACACTTGATATCTTAAATTAGGCAGGAAACCTTGGACGGAGACAAGCCAAAACACAATTGGAAGAAGGGTACAAGGTATTGGTTGAGAGGGAGTTTGAACCTATTCATTTTGAAGATGTCAAGAAGTATATGAGAATGGTTGGGAAGCTCAAATACTTAGCTATAATAACACGCCCTGATGTGTGCTTTGCTGTGAACCAAGTCTGTCAACACATGCAAGCCCCTAAGGTTCACCATTGGAACCTGGTGGAGAGGATCTTGAAATACTTGAGAGAAGCTGCTGGTCAAAGTGTGTGAATGGCTTGCAATGGAAACATTGAAGTTGTAGGATACTGTGATGCTGATTGGGCTAGAGACAGAGGTTATAAGATATCAACAACGGCTACTGCACCTTCATTGGAGGAAATTTGGTTACATGGAATAGCAAGAAGCATAAGGTGGTGTCTTGTTCAAATGCTGAGGCAGAGTACCAATCTATGAGAAAGCTAACAAGTGAACTCATTTCGATCAAGGGACTGTTAAAGGACTTGGGCATAAAGATCACTTTACCTATGATAATGCATTGTGACAATCAAACAGCTATACACATTGCATCCAACTCAGTTTTCCATGAGAGTACCAAACATATAGAAATGGATTGCCACAAGGTCAGACAAGCAGTGGAACAGCAAGTCATCCTTCCATGCTACACTAAAAGTGAAGATCAATTAGCTGGCATACTCACCAAGGCACCTGGCAGCAAGGTTTGTGAGTTCATCCATCCTAAACTTGGACTCACAGATCTCTCTTGTCACTGATCCTTTTGCATGGAGTGTTCTACTCTTTTTCCTTGACTTGGTTTTTATCCCAAGTGGTTTTTCCATGCTTCATGGTATCCAACCTTGACATGCTCCCATGGTCAAGCTTGAGAGGAAGTGTTGACATGAAGAAGGAATATCAAAAATGGGCAACCATATGTGTGGCAATAAGCACTAGACAATTATGGTCAACTTTTAGGTGTGACCAGAAACAGATGACAATTATTGTCAAGTGAGAGACTCGACAAACAGAATCGTGACAGTGCGCATGTGACCATAAAGCAGTATTGGTGTTGACCATTGGGAGATATGCAAATTCAAATTTGAAAATATATATGTTGAGAATCTGACACAGATCTTTACACTTGACTTTCTTCTCTTTTGTTTATTATTCTTGTAAGTCTGTAAATAGAAAAATCTTGTAAGACATTAAGATTAAGGAACTAGTTTTCCTCATTTCTTTATACTCTCAAATATTTTGAATATCTCTTTCTCTCTCGTTGTGTTCATCACTTCTCTCTCTTGTTCTTGTTGTTCTTCATACTTGTTACTCAAACCAAGCTCTAAATCTCTCTATTCAAACATTGGTATCAAGGGATGTTAAGTTTGGAGCAAGCTCAAAGACCTATCTCAGTCTGCCTCTGGTAGTGCTAACAACCTGAGAGTAATTTTGGAGAATCTCGGCATCAGTATGCCAAGGAACCTGAGCAAGTCAGAACAATACTTGTGCCTGATGTAGAAGGGGCAGAGGAAGACATTGAGGTAACTTATCCTGATCAGGAGGGGTGCAATGGAACTATACAACCTGATGTACAAGTACAATCAGAAGAGGACGCATGGTCTCATGATCAAGATGAGATACTATCAGAGTCAGGAACTGAGACCCAACCGGGCGATCAAACTGAAGCAAATGAGGCATAACCAGATCAGATACAACATTTGAGAAGGATTACAATAATCAAGAAACCGGCTTCAAATTGGATCAACACAAGTGTATACTTCAATTCTGAAGCTGTGGCTCATCCCATAAGTGCAGTATGATCTACTGCTCAGTATCCTAAAGAGCATCAAGTCTTCATTGGGGAATTGGATCAAGAATACATTCCAAGATCATATGAAGAAGCTATCGAACATGAGGAGTGTAGAGAGTCTGTTGGGAATGAGACAAATGCAATTATTGCGAATGACACATGGTATGAGGCTGAACTTCCAATAGGCAAGAAGGCATTGCCAAGTAGATGGATCTTCACAATCAAGTATTTAGCTAATGGCAAGATGGAAAGGCGTAAGACAAGGCTGGTAGCAAAGGGATTCACTCAGACATATTGATGCAATCCAGGTAAGGATGCAGTCCCTTGAATGATCTCGAGGCTTGGATTATTAGGGTTATGATGGTCCTGAAGGCTAATAGTACAAGCAAATCGATTTGATGATGAATAAGGTTACTAACAGTAATCAGAATACGAAGGGGGTGATGGATTTGGGCATAGATGTTAGAATGGATGAAGAACTTCTGTGTGAGACATATGGATTGATCAAACACTTGCTTGATGCCTTAGTGCGTGATGACAACCCCACTAGTAAACAACATATGTGCTTATGGAGATAACTCTCCTAGGAAATCGATGCTCAAGAAATGAACAAAGGAATCACAAGTTTCAGAGAAAGTTTTTGATAAAAAAAGGTGATTGAAATTTATGTCTGACACATCATGAGTTTAAGTAGAAAAGAAGAAGAAAACGAAGAGTCCTAAAAGAAAACGAGAAGTCCTAAATTGCAGAAAAATAGAAAATACTTAGAAAACTAGGTAAGACCAAAGACTGAGCAATTAAATAGTGGAGTTGGTTCTTTGACTTGATCTTCATCTCGATTTGGGTCTGTTTTAGGATAAACCAAGCAAGTAATTGCATTCTTCATTTTCCTCATCTGAGATCTAGTAATTAACCCATTAGAGAAAGAGAATGGGTCCTTTTGAGCTGAGGAAGTATTGTCTGGTCCATCATCAGTTTGTGTCCAAGTTTGAGCATCACCAAGTCCATTTAGCTCCAAGTCAGCTTCAAGTCACTTTCATAGTCACTTGATTGTTGCATCTACTTAGTTTCATCCACAGGTGTTCCATCCACAGGTGCTACGTCCACAGAGATAAATCCATGGGTTCCATCCATAGGATTGCATCCACAGGGTTCTGCATCCACATATATGAATCCACCGGGTTGTAACCACTCACTAACTTCTTCCTCTTCCAAGTTAGCTTATGGTTCAACCATGCTTGCATCATCCTATTCTCTTTTGAAAGGATTTGACCTCAAATCCAAAGCCTGTAGAATGATAGAACCATGATCATATAACTTCAAGGTTGTTCTGGAAATCAAAGATATCGTCACACAATTAATCTCTCACGGGTCAAACACAAAGCATTGCGATCTTTCTTCTTGGCTCGCTCCAGACCCTTCCTCTTGTCTCAGCAACATCTTGGATGTATCACATGTTTTTTGCTTTCCTTGACCAGGAAGAAGAATTGGCTCTTCAAAAACATGCACATGCCTCAAACCGATATCGGGTGGTCGGACCAAACTATTGTAACTGAGTAGAAGAATGCTTATGTAATTTTTCAAATTACCTTTACCATATCTCCACATATCCTGACAGTTAAGCTCCAAATGGTTGGCTGTACGAGTGCATTGATTCCCATACTCATTCTCCGGCTTTGGATTCTTTTTAACTACAAAATATCATGGTTTGATCTTCTCAGCATGTTCTGATCGGATATGGAACTGGAGAAGAACGTGTTGCCTACTGGGTCTCCTCTCCTGTCACTGAAACTGATCTCTTTCCCTTGAAACAGATTTTTCCACTCATCCTGATCTTCAAGAATGAATGAATCTCCCAAGATAAGCTTGGATGAAGCTTTTTTCAAATCCAGAATGTTGTTACTCCTTTTAAATAGAGACAAGATTCCTCTAGGTTGAAAAACAACCTGCTGCAATCCTCTAACATACCACAAGTACTCCAAAATTTTGAAGTGAAAGTATGGAAAAGGTCTGATCAAAGATTCACAATTTAGAGTTTTGACACTTTCGCCTTGATCAACCAAAGAATACACCACTTCAGAAGTTAAAGATGACTGATCAATTACTCCTTCTCTGTCTGTCTGGTCAGGCACATGTACACAAAAAAAATTATGTTCCTCCTTTTTGTTCAGCTGAAACCATATACAAAGGAACCTCTGGTGGTGGGTATGGTAGATTAGACTCTCCCGAGTCAAAATCGAATTCAGTCTCCTTCCATTGAAAGTTGGCTACATACTTATAACCCATTGATACTTTAAGATCCTCTCAAGTGTAGATGGGTTCTTCATCATACCAGCGTGCTTCTTACTCTGCTCTCAACCATGCTTTAGCTCCACCTCGCAGTAGACTGATAGCAAAGCGCAGCTTGGTACTTTATTTTGGTGAATATAACTATGTGTTTTCTACCCATGAGAGGAAAGTTTCATGACTCTTTCCTCCAACAAAACATCACGTATGATCACATGGACATGTAATCAACCCCAACAAACAGAGAACTTTAAAAATGAACCCAAAAGATAGAAAAATCAAAATAAAAATTCAGAAAGCTGAGAATCTGAAATAAACCCTAGTATTCAGAAGCCTCAAGCTTCTCTGATACCACTTGATGCAATCTAGGTAAGGATGAGGTCCGTTGAATGATATTGAGGGTCGTATTATGAGGGTGATGATGATCCTGAAGGCTCTAGCACAAACATAATTGATTTGATGATGAATCATGTTACTAACACTGATCAGAATATGAAGAGGGTGATGGATTTGTGGATAGATGCCGAAATGGATGATGAACTTCAGTGTGAGATATATGGATTGCTCAAACACTTGCTTGATGCCTTAGTCCGTGAGGGAAACCCCACTAGTGAACAAGACATGTGCTTATGGATATAACTCTCATAGGCAATCAATAGTCAAGAATTGAACAATAGAATCACAAGTTTCAGCAAAAGTTTTTGATCAAAAGGCGATCGAAGTTTGGGCTGCAACATCATGAGTTTAAGTAGAAAAGAAGAAGAAAACGAAGAGTCCTAAAAGAAACGAAAAGTCCTAAATTACAAAAAAAAGAGAGAAAATACTTAGAAAACAAGGTAAGACCAAAGACTGAGCAATTGAAAAGTGGAGTTGGTTCTTTGACTTGATCTTCATCTCGATTTGGGTCTGTTTTAGGATAAACCAAGCAAACAATTGCATTCTTTAGTTTCTTGGTCTGAGTTTGAGTAACTGGCCCATTAGAGAAAGAGAATGGGTCCTTTTCAGCTGAGGAAGTCATGACTGGTCCAACATCAGTTTGGGTTCAAGTTTGAGAATCACCATCTCCATTTAGCTCCAAGTTAGCTTCATAGTTATTTTCATACTAACTTGATTGTTTCATCCACTCAGTTCCATCCACAGGTGTTGCATCCACAGGTTCTGCGTCCACAGAGATAAATTCACGGGTTCCATCCATAGGGTTGCATCCACAAAGTTATGCATCCACATATATGCATCCACGGGGTTAAATCCACTCACTAACTTCTTCGTCTTCCAAGTTAGCTTCTGGTTCAACCATGCCTGCATCACACATGGAGAAGACTATGTTGATACCTTTGCACCAGTTGCAAAGCTTCACACCATCAGGATCATTCTATCACTTGCTACTAACTTGGAATGGGATTGGTGGCAAATGGATATGAACATTGCTTTCTTGCAAGGAGAATTAGAAGATGAAGTGTACATGCGTCCTCCTCTTGGTTTAGAACATCTAGTCAAACCAGGGACTGTGCGGAGATTGAAGAAAGCAATCTATGGATTAAAACAATCACCTAGAGCTTGGTATCACAAGCTGAGCACAATCTTGAATGGGATAGGATTCATAAGATCAGAGGCAGACCATACACTCTTCACACTTTCAAGTCAGCAAGGCATTGTGGTAATTCTGATTTATGTTGATGAAATACTCATCAGTAGAAGTGACAAGGAAGGTATCATCTTAACCAATGATTTTCTCAAATCTAGTTTTGATATTAAAGATTTGGGTGAGTTAAATTACTTCCTAGGGATTGAAATATCTCGCTCTAAAGAGGGACTTTTCTTATCCCAAAAGAAGTACACACTTGATTTGTTGAGTGACGTGTGAACATTTGGAGGAAGAATAGCCAAAACTCCTCTTGAAGATGGGTACAAAGTATTGCGTGAGGGGGAGTTTGAAGATAAGCCATTTGAAGATGTGAAGCTCTATGGAAAAATTACTGGGAAGCTGATATATCTAACCATTACAAGACCATATATCTGCTTTGTTTTGAATCAAGTCAGCCAGCATATGCAAACACCCAAAATTCATCATTGGAATATGGTGGAAAGAGTTCTGATGTATCTAACAGAAGCTTTGAGTCAAGGTGTATTGATGGATTGCAACAAAAGCACATAGATTTTTGGGTATTATGATGCAAAATGGGCTGGTGATAGAGTAGACAGGAGGTCTACAACAGGCTATTTCACCTTCATTGGAGGCAACTTGGTAACTTGGAAGAGCAAGAAACAAAAGGTGGTTTCATGTTCAAGTGTTGAGGCAGAACATAGAGCAATGATGAAGCTTACTAGTGAACTCATTTGGATCAAGAACCTTCTAAGAGACTTGGGCATAGAGACGACATCAGCAATCACAATGCATTGTGATAACCATGCTGCTATCAACATAGCATTAAACTCAGTGTTCCATGAAAGGACAAAGCACATTGAGGTAGATTGTCACAAAGTGAGACAAACTGTGGAGCAACAAATTATCCTACCTTGCTATACAAGAAGTGAAGAACAACTAGCTTATATCTTCACCAATGGAGCAAGCACCAAAGTCTGTGAGTTCCATCCAAGATTGGGACTTATGGACATGCCCATATCATGATCCTCTCAGTCATGAATCATCTACTATTTTTCCTTGGTGTGTTTTGTCCCATTGTGTTTTTTCACACAAAGGTTTTAATTAGGGATGACTTCATGGTATCCAAGCTTAACCATCATGCTTTATGGCTAAGCTTGAGGGGAAGTATTGAAATGAAAACATAAATGTAGAATAGAGAAAAAGAGAAGATAGGATCTGGGTGAGTAGAATTAAACTGGTCCATACAAGACTTAACTTCCAAGCAAGAAACTCAGATCTAGCTTGGTTTGAAAGGCAAGGAACTGATTTAAATCGACCAAGGAGTGCTCTAAAGTCAAAGGAGCCGTTGGAGAGTGCATGATCAAGTGGGAGTTATTTAAATTTGAATTATTGCGAAAAAAAGCTATTGGGACAAAATGCACCCTATTGACCATTGTGTGGTTTGGGTCTCTCTCTCCTCACTTCCTATAATTGCTTAACAAATCTCAACATTCCCCTTCAAACTTTACCATGGGAATTGGTCAAACTTGGAAACCGTGAAGACCTCCCTAATTAAAAATCTCCTCCCTTATTAAAAACCTAAGCAAGGAAAACCCAATGGGACAAAACCTTGATGAGGAAAAAAGAGTGGAGACTCGATGGTTAAGGGGATCAGCTGTTAGGAGTAAGATCAATGAGCCCAAGTCTAGAGTTAATGGACTCAATTGTCTTCTGTCTGGCAGCCTTGGTGAACACTTCAGCAAGTTGATCCAACTCCTTGTAAAGTGTGGTAGTATCACTCTTAATGCAATCATCTGCCTCACCTTGTGACAATTAACTTTTATGTGCTTTGTTCTCTCATGGAAGACTGAGTTAGAAGTAGTGTTAATGAGATCCTAGGATGTTTCTCTGGAACAGATAGGATAGATCCTTGCCTAAACTAATCAAAGACTCTAGTTTATCATGGTTGTGGGTCGATGGGTGACACAAGGGTGGTGAGAAGAACTCTTGATACTCCTAGGCAACTAGATCGGATATTACACACTAAGTAGAAGTGCCCTTAAACTCTGGATATGACACATCAGAACAAGTTTGTTTGATAAAAGATTGCTTAGTTTGATCATTTAGTTTTCAAAACATAACAATTAGGGGACTTGTACAGGCACATGGTCCTCGAAAATGTAAGAGAAGAAACACACAAAGGCTTCTCTTGAAAACATAACAAAGACCAAAGACTTAGAATTTTCGAAAACTAAAAAAAAAATATAACATAGAAACTTATATACAAAAATAACATATGGTTCTTCATGTGGTCGGTCCAAGATCAATCATCTAGGTGATATGAAAGTAAACTTGTGGCGTCATTTAAAACCTTGTTTAGAAAATCCAGTGGGGTAAAACCAAACAAGGGAAAAAGAGTACACACAAGCTACTTGCCTAGACGATGATCAGATTGAAGCTGAAGTAGCTTGAATGGTGAGGAGTGTGTCTTGGTTGATCAAGCCTAGACCAAGACTTTCTTCTTGCTTCCATGCTGTCTTAAGTAAACCTTCAATAGTTTCATTGAGTTTCTTGGTTATGGAACAAGTCATACGTAAGAGTTTTTGAGATTAAGAGAGAGATTACGTGAAGAACATGAAGAACACAATGAAGAACATGAGAGAGAGTGTCGCGAGAAAGAGAGAATCGTGAGAGAATGTGAAGGAGGAAATGTTTTTGCTTGCTTGATTTAGTTTGCACATGTGTTACATAAATAGATATTAGAGTTGACAATCAGGATTAATAATTAGACAGAGATCATATCGGGTTAGGGGACGTTCAACTGAACCAAAAGGGACAGCTCCTTCTTCTCTTTCTTCCTTAGCGCAACATGTGGCTTTGGTTTGTCACAAAGCTCCAACTGCTCCATCCACTTGCTTCAACTTGTTTAAACTATTCCAGAACATAAGGAGACTCAAGGAAATATATTTAAATCAGTCCCACTCCTTTACTTGCCTTCCAAGACACGCCTAGGTCAAACTGTACAGACTGGTCTTCTTACTCAATTCAAATGATCTTCTCCTCTTGTCTCCACAACTCTGGTTCTTCATGTCTTACTCTTGTTCTTTATTCCTTCATCTCAACAATGGGTAAGGTATCTTCATCAGATAACTGGTCCATGATCACATCATCCCCTCTCTCTTGAAAAGGATTTATCCTCAAATCGTGTTCATCTGCAACAAAAGGGACTAAATCAGTAACATTAAAGCTATTACTCACATCATACTTACCTTGAAGATCCAACTTGTAGGCATTGTTGCTAGTCTTCTTAATGATCTCAATAGGTCCATAAATCCGAGGCATCAACTTGGACTTTCTCTCATTTGGAAATCTTTCTTTTCTTAGGTGAGCCCACACTTGGTCACCAAATTGAAAGACCATCTCACACCTTCCTTTTTAGCATGCTTAACATACTGCTTTGTATTCTCTTCAATATTACGCCGTGCTTGCTCATGGATCTGCTCCACCATATCGGCCTTCTTCTTTCCATCAAGACTAACTCTTTCTGATGAGATCATGGACCAGCTAGCTGATGAAGATAGTGAGATCATGGACAAGCCAGCTGATGAAAATACCTTAGCCCTTCCTAATTTTCCTATGACCCATTCCAGAACCAAGAAACTCAATGAAGCTATTGGAGGTTTACTGTAGACAGCATGGAAGCAAGAAGAAGGTCTTGGTAGAGGCTTGATCAACCAAGACACACTCATCACCATTCAAGCTACTTCACCAATAAGCTGATCATCATCTAGGCAAGTAGCTTGTGTGTATTTTTCCCTTGATTATTTTTGTCCCACTGGGTTTTCCTATGTTGCTGGTGTGTAATATCCGGCTTGCTGGTGTGTAATATCCGGATGGGATCTCTATTTTAGTGTGTCATATCTAAATCAGAGTCCCTGGAGTATCAGGAGTTTGAACCATAGCTCTTGTATCCCACATATTTCCACACGCCTTGATCAGATTGAGTCTTTGATTCTTTGTTCGCAAGGATTATCATCTTGTTTCTTCTTCCCAGTTTCAGAGCATCATCCTAGGATCTCATTAAGTGGTATCAAGTGACTTCGGGAGGGAAGTATTCGATTTCTCTCTGTTTTTTATTAGTTGATTTGTTCATCTTCATATATAATCATTGATCGATATGTGTTTTGTTGTTGTTTGTCAATTGATCTGTTCATATTCTCATCCTGTATTGATTGATATGTGTTTATATTGTTGCATCCTGATAGATCTAAGTGTTTTGATCATGTTCTGAATCAAAAAATTTGGATCCTTGTTAAGAAAGTTATTGTCTTTGCTTGATTTAATTATTCTAGGTGTCCATGAAGGTTGTTTCTGTTTTTTTTAGTGTTCGATATGTGCTTATTGCTATAGATAATTGTGTGTTTGTTTAAAAAGCATCATATGTTGTTTCTTATCTGTTTTGGTGTTGTTATCGATTTCAATTATGATACGTGTTGTCCAAGTGTGATTGATTCCCGCTTTGTTTCAAATTGTTTTGTTTTGAAATCGTTTGTGATCGACTCTTTGTTTATTTTCAATCCTTTTGTTTATTTTCCTTTAAACTTTTTACTTGTTAAGTTTGTCTGGTGTAACAGGACGCCATGGCTGAAGAGAGTGATGAATTTTTTCTCAGAAGAAACAAACTTTTGATGGAAGCCATGACCAACCAACTAAATCAAACAATGATGGAGACCATGGGCAAGTGATTAGGCAAGAGATACAACAAGCTACTATTCAAGGACATAGCAATGAGCCTAGGAGAATCATGCGTGATCAAACCCAAACCGAGCAAGATAACCTCGATGTCAATCACAACTATTATGATCATCACAGCACCTCCTCTAGGAGTAGTCAGAGAAGGCAAAGGCGTGAGCAGGAAGCCAGAGCAAATAAAAGGGATGAGTTTGCTGGTTTAAAACTCAAGATACCTCCTTTCGATGGCAAGTCTGATTTGGATGCCTATCTAGAGTGGGAAAAGAAGATTGAACTAGTCTTCAGCTGTCATCAGCACACCTCTAACAAGAGGATACATGTAGCTGCTACTGAGTTTAATGAATACACTTTAAGTTGGTGGGATTTGGAAGCCAGAGCAAATAAAAGGGATGAGTTTGCTGGTTTAAAACTCATCAGTACACCTCTAACAAGAGAAGGCAAAGGCGTGAGCAGGAAGCCAGAGCAAATAAAAGGGATGAGTTTGCTGGTTTAAAACTCAAGATACCTCCTTTCGATGGCAAGTCTGATTTGGATGCCTATCTAGAGTGGGAAAAGAAGATTGAACTAGTCTTCAGCTGTCATCAGTACACCTCTAACAAGAGGATACATGTAGCTGCTACTGAGTTTAATGAATACACTTTAAGTTGGTGGGATCAAATCGTGAGAACTCGAAGGATGACTGATGAGTTTCCAGTTGAAATTTGGCTAGAGATGAAGACTCTCATGAACAAACACTTTGTGCCCATTCATTACAACCGTGATCTCCATCAAAGTCTGTGGAAACTACCTCAAGGTTCACGAAGTGTGAAAGAATACTTTCAAGAGATGGAATTACTAATGTTGGGAGCTAGCATCAAAGAGGATAAAGAAGCCACTATGTCTCGATTCTTGGGAGGATTTAACCGGGAAATTCATGACAGTGTGGAGATGCAACATTATGAAGAGATTGAAGAGATGTTGCATAAGGCAGTCGTAGTGAAGCAGCAACTTAAACGAATGAGTCATTCTCGTACTAGCTATGGAGCAGCAAATTTAAATTATAAAGATGACAAACCAAGTTGCCAGAAGGAGAGAAATCCATATCAAAAAGAGGAAGCTAAGGATTGGGGTCAAAAACGGTAATCTTGAAATAAACGTCCAAGACAAGTACTTGGATTCTTCTGTTAAACCTTACGAGAACAACTTCTGAAAAGGTTCGAGGATCGAACCAAGTCACCATGCGTCATAAACGGAACGATCAAGTCAACAACACACTTCCCACTCAATTCACCCCACCCAAGCGGGGGACAAGCTCATCAATCCACCCCGCCCTGGGGCGGAGCATACCTTGACCATCCACCCCACCCTAAGGCCGGGCAAGCATACATCATTAACCCCGCCCTAGGGCGGGGCAAAAGTCCACACCATCCACCCCGCCCTAGGGCGGGGCACAAGCCACCGTCATCCATCCCGTCCTAGGGTGGGGTACAAACCATCACCATTCACCCCACCCTAGGGCGGGGTACACCTCATCCGACCACCCCGCCCTAGGGCGAGGCACACTTCATCTGACCACCCCGACCTAGGGCGGGGCACGCCTTGTCACAACCATCCCCCCCCCCTAAGGTGGAGCAGTCTAAGACCAAGCATCCTGCCCTAGGGCGGGGCAGTCCAAGACCAACCATCCCGCCTTAAGGTGGGGTAGTCCAAAATCAAGCATCCTTCCCTGGGGCGGGGACGATCCGCGGATCAGTTCATCCCGTACTAGGGAGGGGACACTTCACGACCGAAGCCATTTCATCCAAGCCATGTAAAAACTCTTGAAGTCCTGATCACATGGGCTTTCTTTTCATCTCGATCGAACTTGCCGTTAGATTTTTATAATAAAAACCGTTAGACTTGTCTTTCGTAAGAATCTAAGTCCAAATATTCATATAGAAAGACAAACGGTTAACTAAACGCCAACGTCATGACCAATCTTCTAAAGAAATCATAAAAACGGCTGTCACAAAATTTCCCGAAAAGGGTCCAATCACGACAACAGACCACTTACAAACTCTGAACGAAAAATAGTCCCACTCGTTATGACGGTCTACTTGTTTTCCGAAAAGATAAATGGAAAAAGAGATAAACGTCAAGTTTCTGGATAAGCCTGAAGATCGAGAAGAAAAAAGAAAACTACCACAAAGGATAAAATCAGATAAGGGGTATTACGGGAAGCCACCACCGACCTTGGATGACTATATAAACAAGATTCAAGACTTCTTTCAAGACACGGTTTTTCTCTGCAAACAAGAACTTAGAGAAATTTAGGCATTGTTTCCTTTTTAGCGAGCTGCGACTCAACAAGGTTATTTATTTTCAATTACTAAGAACTAGAAATCTCGCCGACAGCTCTCGTAGCCGAAGGCAGGATCTTGTTGTATTCGCTCTCCACCGATTTGGAATAAGATCTACTTTGCTCTCATTTTTTTTTTTATGATTTATTGTTCATTGTCTGTATTTGATTGTTTTGTTGCTTGACGTTTGGTTTAGCAGAAATCCGGGACCTCAAGGAAAGCTAGAGTTTCCTAACTTTCCTTATTTGACGAAAATCGATAGTACAAATTTTGGTTCCCACAGTTTGGCGCTAGAGAGAGGGGGGTAAGGATCAATCTAACACACAGCCGCGCAACGCTCAACTAAACATGTCTACAGACGACCAGAACAACCAACCACCTAGCGACAGTGATGAGTCCCACAACAACGTTGAGTCACCCCAGCTGTGAACGTCTCTGCGGTTAACGCAGACGCTAACACCACGGCGTTCAAAGAGGTTAAAAAGATGTTTTCCGCCTTTGAGAAAAGGACTTATGAACATGATAAGCTCGTGGAGTCTATTGCTAAACAGGTGCAAACCCTAACTGCGAGAACTTGAGCTCTTTTCCCTCGCAAAATTACCAAAATCCGCGGGAGAAGACTTAATTTTGCGACACCGTTTGACAGGCCTGGACAGGTGCAAAGAAACCCATAAGGGTTAAACCCTAGCAAAAAAAACCCTGTCAGAACACGGAAAAACTCTTAAAACCCTCCGCTTCTCGAACAGGAAATGGAGGGAGACAAGGTCGAGCGAATCGACTTAGACATCATCGATCAATCCAAGCAATCGGACGAGGAAGCTTCTCAGTTAGATACTTCGTTCGAAAAACCCATGACAGAAGAAGAAGAGAATATCTTCTGGGTTGAACAAGAAAAGCTAGCCGAAAAGCAGGCCATGATTACTCGCAGCAAACGCCGATAACTTTGGAAAACTGCTAGTGACGATCTAGACGAGATCCAGGATCTCTGCTACTATGTCACCAGAACGGCAGCTGAAGTAAAAGCTGTAATTTCCCAGATCCATCATGCCCCAGTGTTGCTCCGGGGATAGATTGACTTCTTGATGAACCCCGAAAAACTCCTTTCATTGCACGCATCACTAGGAAGAAAATCTCGGATCCCGAGAAAATCGAAATTCCCGTATACAATGGCACCACCGACCTGAAAGCGCATATGCAAGATTTCCAGATTGCCATGGGCAGGGCAAGGTTGAGGGAACATGATACGTCCTAGGATAGGAAAGAATCACTCAGGCGGGTTTTGGATATGAACTCAATCGAACGAAAGAGAACTGATGGTTTGAGCGGTGACACAAGAGGTGCGGATTGACTCTTGATACTACAAGATTTTGATTGTTTCTTGAGGCACTCTTGGTCAAGATTGGTGAATCTGATGAAGACTGGTCAAGGTGAACCTTCGCCTACACGTCTAGGTTCATCCGTGCTGATTGGGTCCATCGCGGTAAGGAGCAGGACACACACGGATTAATCTGAACAGTCCGCCGGATGATCATCACGAACGAGTTGTGCACTGATGTGGGTTAAGTCTCCAGAAAGCTTGAGAATCATTGCCTTAGAAGAATGGACGAGAGATCGTTCCATGATGGGGTCGCAGAAGAAGGCAAGGTTGTTGGTACGTTCGTCGGGGTGTGCAGTATGAACCAAACGGGTAAGAAGTGAGAAGTTGCGGTCGTTGTCTGATTCTGCTCATCCCAAGTGGAGTCTGGCTTGACTATCTTTCAAGTTTATCGAGATGGTCGGGAAAGAACATATCTGGTACAGTTGGTTCCATCATCAGGACGCGGTTCTAATATGAGCTTCAATCCAGACGTACGCGGGTCAAGGCGGTATATGGCACGGTTAGTACGGACCGTCTGGTCAGATGGGATGGTACGATCAGAACAAACAGATGGGTGAACCTCGGTTGGTATGAACTGAACATCACGTTCATCGGTCTGGTCCTAGTCCGTGTTTTGGGACGCATCATTCCCTTCCTCTTCAAAAGGATTTGTCCACAAATCTGGATCATCTACACAAAAAGGAGATATATCAGCAACATTAAAACTTGAAGAAATGTCATACTTACCTTGCAAGTTAAGTTGATACGCATTGTCACTGATCTTCCGAAGGACCGAAAAATGGTCCATCGACCCGAGGCATGAGTTTGGACTTCCTTTCTTCCAAAAACCGTTCCCTTCTCAAGTGAACCAAAACAAGGTCTCCTTCCTCAAAAACGACTTTCGTCCGTTTCTTGTTTGCCTTTCTCTCATAAACCTTCGTCTTGGCTTCGATATTGGCACGAAACTTCCCTTGCAATTTTTGAATGGTCTCTCCCTTCTTTTTTCCATTTGTACTAATTCTTTCACTCAAAGGCAAAGGCAAAAGATCAAGTGGAGACATAGGGTTGAAGCCATAAACAATCTCAAATTGAGAAAACATGGTAGCAAAATGCACGGAGTGATTGTATGCAAATTCTACATGAGGCAAGAATTCTTCCCAAAGCCTAAGGTTCTTTTTAATCAACAACCTAAGCAATTCTGATAAGGTCTGGTTCACAACCTCAGTTTGACCATCAGTTTGAGGATGACAAGTGGTGGAAAACAACAACCTCGTTCCTAAGAAGCTTGATTTGGAGCCATTAATCTTTGGCGAGTCTTTTATGAAGTTGAATAAATCTCATAGGAGTTATGTCGAAGAAGTTATTCCACTTTCTAATCAAAATATCCATCTTTAGCCAGTTTGAACATATAGCAAATTATTCAAGCTTCTAATCGAACAAGGATGAATCACTTTTTTAGAAGCTTGATTTGGAACCATTCATCAGTGAAGAGTATTTCACGAAGTTGAATAAATCTCATAGGAGTTATGTTGAAGAAGTTATTCCACTTTCTAATCACGATATCCATGTTTAGCATGTTTGGACATATGGCAAGTTCTTCAAGCTTCTAATCAAACCAGGATGAATCACTATATAAGAAGCTTGATTTGGAACCATCAATAAGTGGAGAGTCTTTCA
The DNA here is from genome assembly GCA_012274485.2 of Sinapis alba. NCBI lineage: Eukaryota > Viridiplantae > Streptophyta > Magnoliopsida > Brassicales > Brassicaceae > Sinapis > Sinapis alba. The sequence continues at coordinate 53,335 of MU105660.1, read as the reverse complement.
TGAAGTTGAATAAATCTCATAGGAGTTATGTTGAAGAAGTTATTCCACTTTCTAATCATGATATCCATGTTTAGCCTGTTTGGACATATGACAAGTTCTTCAAGCTTCTAATCGAACCAGGATGAATCACTATTTAAGAAGCTTTATTTGGAACCATTAATCAGAAAAGAGTCTTTCATGAAGTTGAATAAATCTCATAGGAGTTATGTTGAAGAAGTTATTCAACTTTCTAATCATGATATCCTTGTTTAGCATGTTTGGACATATAGCAAGTTCTTCAAGCTTTTAATCAAACCAGGATTATTACTATGTAAGAATCTTGATTTGGAGCAATTAATCTTTGGCGAGTCTTTCATGAAGTTGAATAAATCTCATAGGAGGTATGTTGAAGAAGTTATTCCACTTCCTAATAAAAATATCCATCTTTAGCCTGTTTGGACATATGGCAAGTTATTCATGCTTCTAATCGAACAAGGATGAATCACTTTGTAAGAAGCTTGATTTGGAAACATTAATAAGTGAAGAGTCTTTTATGAAGTTGAATAAATGTCATAGGAGTTATGTTGAAGAAGTTATGCCACTTTCTAATCAGGATATCCATGTTTAGCATGTTTGGACATATGGCAAGTTCTTCAAATTTCTAATCAAACCAGGATGAATCACTATATAAGAAGCTTGATTTGGAACCATTAATCAGTGGAGAGTCTTTCATGAACTTGAATAAATCTCATAAGAGTTATGTTGAAGAAGTTATTCCACTTTCTAATCATGATATCCATGTTTAGCCTGTTTGGACATATGACAAGTTCTTCAAGCTTCTAATCAAACCAGTATGAATCACTATGTAAAAAGCTTGATTTAGACTCATTAATCAGTGGAGAGTCTCCATGAGGTTGAATAAATCTCATAGGAGTTATGTTGAAGAAGGTATTCCACTTTCTGATCATGATATCCTTGTTTTGCATGTTTGGCCATATGGCAAGATCATCAAGCTTCTAATCAAACAAGGATGAATCACTATGTAATAAGCTTTATTTGGAGTCCTTAATCTGTAGCGAGTCTTTCATGAAGTTGAATAAATCTCATAGGAGTTATGTTGATAAAGTTATTCAACTTTCTAATCAGGATATCCATGTTTAGCCTGTTTGGACTTATGGCAAGTTCTTCAAGCTAATAATCAAACAAGTATGAATCACTATGTAAGAAGCTTGATTTGGAACCATTAATTAATAGAGAGTCTCCATGAAGTTGAATAAACCCCATAGGAGTTATGTTAAAGAAGTTATTCCATTTTCTAATCAGGATATCCATGTTTAACCTGTTTGGATATATGGCAAGTTCTTTAAGTTTCTAATCAAACCAGGATGAATAACTATGTAAGAATTTTGATTTAGACTCATTAATCAGTGGAGAGTCTCCATGAGGTTGAATAAATCCCATAGGAGTTATGTTGAAGAAGGTATTCCACTTTCTAACCATGATATCCTTGTTTAGCATGGTTGGACAATTGGCAAGATCTTCAAGCTTCTAATTAAACAAGGATGAATCACTATGTAATAAGCTTGATTTGGAGCTCTTAATCTGTGGAGAGTCATTCATGAAGTTGAATAAATCTCATAGGAGTTATGTTGAAGAAGTTATTCAACTTTCTAATCAGGATATCTATGTTTGGCCTATTTGAACATATGGCAAGTTCTTCAACCTTCTAATCAAACCAAGATGAATCACTATGTAACAAGCTTCATTTGGACCCATTAATCAGTGGAGAGTCTTTCATGAAGTTGAATAAATCTCATAGGAGTTATGTTGAAGAAGTTATTCCACTTTCAAATCAGGATATCCATGTTTAGCATGTTTGGATATATGGCAAGTTCTTCAAGCTTCTAATCAAACCAGGATGAATCACTATGTAAGAAGTTTGATTTGGAGCCATTAATCAGTGGTGAGTCTTTCATGAAGTTGAATAAATCTCATAGGGGTTATGTTGAAGAAGTTTTTCCACTTTCTAATCAGGATATCCTTGTTTAGCATGTTTGGACATATAGCAAGTTCTTCAAGCTTTTAATCAAACCAGGATGATTACTATGTAAGAAGCTTGATTTGGAGCCATTAATCTTTGGCGAGTCTTTCATGAAGTTGAATAAATCTCATAGGAGTTATGTTGAAGAAGTTATTCCACTTCCTAATTAAATATCCATCTTTAGCCTGTTTGGACATATGGCAAGTTATTCAAGCTTCTAATCGAACAATGATGAATCACTTTGTAATAAGCTTGATTTGGAACCATTAATCAGTGAAGAGTCTTTCATGAAGTTGAATAAATCTCATAGGAGTTATGTTGAAGAAGTTATTCCACTTTCTAATCAGGATATCCATGTTTAGCATGTTTGGACATATGGCAAGTTCTTCAATTTCTAATCAAACCAGGATGAATCACTATATAAGAAGCTTGATTTGGAACCATTAATCAGTGGAGAATCTTTCATGAAGTTGAAAAAATCTCATAAGAGTTATGTTGAAGAAGTTATTCCACTTTCTAATCATGATATCCATGTTTAGCATGTTTGGACATATGACAAGTTCTTCAAGCTTCTAATTGAACCAGGATGAATCACTATTTAAGAAGCTTTATTTGGATCCATTAATCAGCAGAGAGTGTTTCATGAAGTTGAATAAATCTCATAGGAGTTATGTTGACGAAGTTATTCAACTTTCTAATCAGGATATCCTTGTTTTGCATGTTTGGACATATGGTAAGCTCTTCAAGCTTCTAATCAAACGAGGAAGAATCACTATGTAAGAAACTTGAGTTGGACCCATTAATCAGTGGAGAGTCTTTCATGAAGTTG
>MU105660.1:32895-46343 GCA_012274485.2 Sinapis alba | reverse complement strand
GCTTCTAATCAAACCAGGATGAATCACTATGTAACAAGCTTCATTTGGACCCATTAATCAGTGGAGATTCTTTCATGAAGTTGAATAAATCTCATAGTAGTTATGTTGAAGAAGTACTTCCACTTTCTAATCTGGATATCCATGTTTAGCATGTTTGGATATATGGCAAGTTCTTCAAGCTTCTAATCAAACCAGGATGAATCACTATGTAAGAAGCATGTTTTGGACATATTAATCAGTGGAGAGTCTTTCATGAAGTTGAATAAATCTCATAGGAGTTATGTTGAAGAAGTTATTCCACTTTCTAATCAGGATATCCATGTTTAGCATGTTTGGATATATGGCATGTTCTTCAAGCTTCTAATCAAACCAGTATGAATCACTATGTAAGAAGCTTGATTTGGAGCCATTAATCAGTGGTGAGTCTTTCATGAAGTTGAATAAATCTCATAGGGGTTATGTTGAAGAAGTTATTCCACTTTCTAATCATGATATCCATGTTTAGCATGTTTGGACATATGGCAAGTTCTTCAAGCTTCTAATCAAACCAGGATGAATCACTATGTAACAAGCTTCATTTGGACCCATTAATCAGTGGAGATTCTTTCATGAAGTTGAATAAATCTCATAGGAGTTATGTTGAAGAAGTTATTCCACTTTCTAATCAGGATATCCATGTTTAGCATGTTTGGATATATGGCAAGTTCTTCAAGCTTCTAATCAAACCAGGATGAATCACTATGTAAGAAGCTTGATTTCGAGCCATTAATTAGTGGTGAGTCTTTCATGAAGTTGAATAAATCTCATAGGGGTTATGTTGAAGAAGTTATTCCACTTTCTAATCATGATATCCATATTTAGCATGTTTGGACATATGGCAAGTTCTTCAAGCTTCTAATCAAACCAGGAGGACTCACTATGTAAGAAGCTTTATTTGGAACCATCAATCAGTGAAGAGTCTCAATGAAATTGAATAAATCTCATAGGAGTTATGTTGAAGAAGTTATTCCACTTTCTAATCAGGATATCCATGTTTAGTCTATTTGGACATATGGCAAGTTCTTGAAGCTTCTAATCAAACCAGGATGAATCACTATGTAAGAAGCTTGATTTGGAGCCATTAATCAGTGGCGAGTCTTTCATGAAGTTGAATAAATCTCATAGGGGTTACGTTGAAGAAGTTATTCCACTTTCTAATCATGATATCCATGTTTAGCATGTTTGGACATATGGCAAGTTCTTCAAGCTTCTAATCAAACCAGGATGAATCACTATGTAAGAAGCTTTATTTGGAACCATTAATCAGTGAAGAGTTTCAATGAAATTGAATAAATCTCATAGGAGTTATGATGAAGAAGTTATTCCACTTTCTAATCAGGATATCCATGTTTAGTCTATTTGGACATATGGCAAGTTCTTCAAGCTTCTAATCAAACCAGGATGAATCACTATGTAAAAAGCTTTATTTGGAATCATTAATCAGTGAAGACTCTCCATGAAGTTGGTTAAATCCCATATGAGTTATGTTGAAGAAGTTATTCCACTTTCTAATCAGGATATCCATGTTTAGACTATTTGGACATATGGCAAGTTCTTCAAGCTTCTAATCAAACCAGGATGAATCACTATGTAAGAAGCTTGTTTTGGACCTATTAATCAGTGGAGAGTGTTTCATGAACTTGAATAAATCTCATAGGAGTTATGTTGAAGAAGTTATTCCACTTTCTAATCAGGATATCCATGTTTAGCATGTTTGGATATATGGCAAGTTCTTCAAGCTTCTAATCAAACCATGATGAATCACTATGTAAGAAGCTTGATTTGGAGCCATTAATCAGTGGAGAGTCTTTCATGAAGTTGAATAAATCTCATAGGGGTTATGTTGAAGAAGTTATTCCACTTTCTAATCATTATATCTATGTTTAGCATGTTTGGACATATGTCAAGTTCTTCAAGCTTCTAATTAAACCAGGATAAATACTTATATAAGAAGCTTTATTTGGAACCATTTATCAGCGAAGAGTCTCAATGAAATTAAATAAATCTCATAGGAGTTATGTTGAAGAAGGTATTTCACTTTCTAATCAGGATATCCATGTTTAACCTATTTGGACATATGGCAAGTTCTTTAAGATTCTAATCAAACCAGGATGAATCGCTATGTAAGAAGCTTGATTTAGACTCATTAGCCAGTGGAGTGTCTCCATGAGGTTGAATGAATCCCATAGGAGTTATGTTGAAGAAGGTATTCCACTTTCTAATCATGATATCCTTGTTTAGCATGTTTGGACATATGGCAAGATCGTCAAGCTTCTAATCAAACAAGGATGAATCACTATGTAATAATCTTGATTTGGAGCACTTAATCTGTAGCGAGTCTTTCATGAAGTTGAATAAATCTCATAGGAGTTATGTTGAAGAAGTTATTCAACTTTCTAATCAGGGTATCCATGTTTAGCCTGTTTGGACATATGCCAAGTTCTTCAAGCTAATAATCAAACAAGGATGAATCACTATGTAAGAAGCTTGATTTGGAACTATTAATCAGTGGAGATTCTTTCATGAAGTTGAATAAATCTCATAGGAGTTATATTGAGGAAGTTATTCCACTTTCTAATCATGATATCCATGTTTAGCCTGTTTGGACATATGGCAAGTTCTTCAAGCTTCTAATCGAACCAGGATGAATCACTATGTAAGAAGCTTTATTTGGAACCATTAATCAGTGGAGAGTCTCCATGAAGTTGAATAAATACCAAAAGGGTTATGTTGAAGAAGTTATTCCACTTTCTAATCATGATGTCCATGTTTAGCATGTTTGGACGAATGGCAAATTCTTCAAGCTTCTAATCAAACTAGGATGAATCACTATGTAAGAAGCTTTATTTGAAACCATTAACCAGTGAAGAGTCTCCGTGAAGTTGTATAAATTCCATAGGAGTTATGTTGAAGAAGTTATTCCACTTTCTAATCACGATATCCATGTTTAATCTATTTGCACATATGGCAAGTATGTCAAGCTTCTAATCAAACCAGGATGAATCACTATGTAAGAAAATTGTTTTGGACCCATTAATGAATGGAGAGTCTTTCATGAAGTTGAATAAATCTCATAGGAGTTATATTGAAGAAGTTATTCCACTTTCTAATCATGATATCCATGTTTAGCATGTTTGGACATATGGCAAGTTGTTCAAGCTTCTATTCAAACCAGGGTGAATCACTATGTAAGAAACTTGATTTAGAACCATTAATCAGTGGAGAGTCTTTCATGGAGTTAAATAAATCTCATAGGAGTTCTGTTGAAGAAGTTATTCCACTTTCAAATCAGGCTATCCATGTTTAGCATGTTTGGACATATGGCAAGTATTTCAAGATTCTAATGAAACCAGGATGAATCACTATGTAAGAAGCTTTATTTGGAACCACTAATCAGTGGAGAGTCTCCATGAAGTTGAAGTAATCCCATATGAGTTATGTTGAAAAAGTTAGTCAACTTTCTAATCAGGATATCCATGTTTAGTCTATTTGGACATATGGCGAGTTCTTCAAACTTCTAATCAAACTAGGATGAATCACTATGTAAGAAGCTTTATTTGAAACCATTAATCAGTGAAGAGTCTCCGTGAAGTTGTATAAATCCCATAGGAGTTATGTTGAAGAAGTTATTCCACTTTCTAATTAGGATATCAATGTTTAGTCTATTTGCACATATGGCAAGTTCTTCAAGCTTCTAATCAAACCAGGATGAATCACTATGTAAGAAACTTGTTTAGAACCCATTAATCAATGGAGAGTCTTTCATGAAGTTGAATAAATCTCATAGGAGTTATATTGAAGAAGTTATTCCACTTTCTAATCATGATATCCATGTTTAGCATGTTTGGACATATGGCAAATTCTTCAAGCTTCTAATCAAACTAGGATGAATCACTATGTAAGAAGCTTTATTTGAAACCATTAATCAGTGAAGAGTCTCCGTGAAGTTGTATAAATCCCATAGGAGTTATGTTGAAGAAGTTATTCCACTTTCTAAATAGGATATCCATGTAATAATCTTGATTTGGAGCCCTTAATCTGTGGCGAGTCTTTCATGAAGTTGAATAAATCTCATAGGAGTTATGTTGAAGAAGTTATTCAACTTTCTAATCAGGGTATCCATGTTTAGTCTGTTTGGACATATGCCAAGTTCTTCAAGCTAATAATCAAACAAGGATGAATCACTATGTAAGAAGCTTGATTTGGAACTATTAATCAGTGGAGAGTTTTCATGAAGTTGAATAAATCCCATAAGGGTTATGTTGAAGAAGTTATTCCACTTTCTAATCTTGATGTCCATGTTTAGCATGTTTGGACATATGGCAAATTCTTCAAGATTCTAATCAAACTAGGATGAATCACTATGTAAGAAGCTTTATTTGAAACCATTAATCAGTGAAGAGTCTCCGTGAAGTTGTATAAATCCCATAGGAGTTATGTTGAAGAAGTTATTCCACTTTCTAATTAGGATATCCATGTTCAGTCTATTTGCACATATGGCAAGTTCTTCAAGCTTCTAATCAAACCAGGATGAATCACTATGTAAGAAACTTGTTTAGGACCCATTAATCAATGGAGAGTCTTTCATGAAGTTGAATAAATCTCATAGGAGTTATATTGAAGAAGTTATTCCACTTTCTAATCATGATATCCATGTTTAGCATGTTTGGACATATGGCAAGTTCTTCAAGCTTCTTGTAACGCCCCGACCGCCCACAGCTAATGGGCCAACCCACGTCCGCTCTCTCGGCCCGTGGGCCCCAAATCGTTCCAGCGACCGGTTCGTTAATTTTTGAAGGCTCGAAATCATTATTTACTAACCCTGCAATCACCACATGACCTTTCCCAGTGCTTTGGCCTCACTCACACAGTATCGCGAATCACTTCCCGATAGGTCACCCATCCTTAGACTACTCCAGCTCAAGCACGCTTAACTCTGGAGTTCTAAATAGATGTGCTCCCGAAAAGGTAAGTGCACTTTGGTGATATAGGTAGCCAAATCAATTCTCTTAAGCCTTTCCATATATCACAACTCGGGATGTTACAATTCACCCCCTCTCAAAGAACGCAACATCCTCGTTGCGCCCCACGACAGGTCTCAAGACTCCTCTCGGGTCAGAACCGAGATGGCTAACCAGCTCTGATACCACTTGTAACGCCCCGACCGCCCACAGCTAATGGGCCAACCCACGCCCGCTTTCTCGGCCCGTGGGCCCCATCCCGTTCCAGCGGCCGGTTCGTTAATTTTTCAAGGCTCGAAATCATTATTTACTAACCCTGCAATCACCACATGACCTTTCCCTGTGCTTTGGCCTCACTCACACAGTATCGCGAATCACTTCCCGATAGGGCACCCATCCTTAGACTACTCCAGCTCAAGCACGCTTAACTCTGGAGTTCTAAATAGATGTGCTCCCAAAAAGGTAAGTGCACTTTGGTGACATAGGTAGCCAAATCAATTCTCTTAAGCCTTTCCATATATCACAACTCGGGATGTTACACTTCTATTCAAACCAGGATGAATCACTATGTAAGAAACTTGATTTAGAACCATTAATCAGTGGAGAGTCTTTCGTGGAGTTAAATAAATCTCGTAAGAGTTCTGTTGAAGAAGTTATTCCACTTTCTAATTAGGATATCCATGTTTAACCTGTTTGGACATATGGCAAGCTCTTCAAGCTTCTAATGAAACCAGGATGAATCACTATGTAAGAAGCTTGATTTGGACCCATTAATCAGTGGAGCGTCTTTCATAAAGTTGAATAAATCCCATAGGAGTTATGTTGAAGAAGTTAGTCCACTTTCTAATCATGATATCCATGTTTCGCCTGTTTGGACATATGACAAGTTTTTCAATCATCTAATCAAAACAGGATGAATCACTCTGTAAGAAGCTTTATTTGGAACCATTAATCAGTGGAGAGTCTCCATGAAGTTGAATAAATCTCATAGGGTTTATGTTGAAGAAGTTATTCCACTTTCTAATCAGGATATCCATGTTTAGCATGTTTGGAAATATAGCAAGTTTTTTAAGCTTCTAATCAAACCAGGATGAATCACTTTCTAAGAAGCTTTATCTGGAACCATTAATCAGTGGAGAGTCTCCATGAAGTTGAAGTAATCTCATACGAGTTATGTTGAAGAAGTTAGTCAACTTTCTAATCAGAATATCCATGTTTAGTCTATTTGGACATATGGCAAGTTCTTCAAGCTTCTAATCAAACCAAGATGAATCACTATGTAAGAAGCTTGATTTGGAACCATTAATCAGTTGAAAGTCTTTCATGAAGTTGAATAAATCTCATAGGAGTTATGTTGACGAAGTTATTCCACTTTCTAATCAGGAGATTCATGTTTAGCCTATTTGAACATATGGCAAGTTCTTCAAGCTTCTAATCAAACCAAGATGAATCACTATGTAACAAGCTTCATTTGGACCCATTAATCAGTGGAGAGTTTTTCATGAAGTTCAATAAATCTCATAGGGGTTATGTTGAAGAAGTTATTCCACTTTCTAATCATGATATCCATGTTTAGCCTGTTTGGACATATGGCAAGTTCTTTAAGCTTCAAATGAAACCAAGATCAATCACTATGTAAGAAGCTCGATTTAGAACCATTAATCACTGGCGACTCTTTCATGAAGTTAAATAAATCACATAGGAGTTATGTTGAAGAAGTTATTCCACTTTCTAATCAGGATATCCATGTTTAGTCTATTTGGACATATGGCAAGTTCTTCAAGCTTCTAATCAAACCAGGATGAATCACTATGCAAGAAGCTTGATTTGGACCCATTAATCAGTGGAAAGTCTTTCATGAAGTTGAATAAATCTCATAGAGTTATGTTGAAGAAGTTAGTCCACTTTCTAATCATGATATCCATGTTTAGCCTGTTTGGACATATGGCAAGTTCTTCAATCTTCTAATCAAACCGGAATGAATCACTATGTAAGAAGCTTTATTTGGAACCATTAATCAGTGGAGAGTCTCCATGAAGTTGAATAAATCCCGTAGGAGTTATGTTAAAGAAGTTATTCCACTTTCTAATCAGGATATCCATGTTTAGTTTATTTGCACATATTGCAAGTTCGTCAAGCTTCAAATCAAACCAGGATGAATCACTATGTAAGAAACTGGTTTTGGACCCATTAATGAATGGAGAGTCTTTCATGAAGTTGAATAAATCTCATAGGAGTTATATTGAAGAAGTTATTCCACTTTCTAATCATGATATCCATGTTTAGCATGTTTGGACATATGGCAAGTTCTTCAAGCTTCTATTCAAACCAGGGTGAATCACTATGTAAGAAACTTGATTTAGAACCATTAATCAGTGGAGAGTCTTTCATGGAGTTAAATAAATCTCATAGGAGTTCTGTTGAAGAAGTTATTCAACTTTCTAATCAGGATATCCATGTTTAGCATTTTTTGACATATGGCAAGTATTTCAAAATTCTAATGAAACCATGATGAATCACTATGTAAGCAGCTTTATTTGGAACCACTAATCAGTGGAGAGTCTCCATGAAGGTTAAGTAATCCCATATGAGTTATGTTGAAGAAGTTAGTCAACTTTCTAATCAGGATATCCATGTTTAGTCTATTTGGACATATGGCGAGTTCTTCAGCTTCTAATCAAACCAGGATGAATCACTATCTAAGAAGCTTGATTTGGACCCATTAATCAGTGGAGAGTCTTTCATGAAGTTAAATAAATCTCATAGGAGTTATGTTGAAGAAGTTATTCCACTTTCTAATCAAGATATCCATGTTTAGTCTATTTGGACATATGGCAACTTCTTGAAGCTTCTAATCAAACCAGGATGAATCACTATGTAAGAAGCTTGATTGGGAGCCATTAATCAGTGGCGAGTCTTTCATGAAGTTGAATAAATCTCATAGGGGTTATGTTGAAGAAGTTATTCCACTTTCTAATCATGATATCCATGTTTAGCCTGTTTGGACATATTGCAAGTTCTTCAATCTTCTAATCAAACCAGGATGAATCACTATGTAAGAAGCTTTATTTGGAACAATTGATAAATGGAGAGTCTCTATGAAGTTGAATAAATCTCATAGGGGTTATATTGAGGAAGTTATTCCACTTTCTAATCAGGATATCCATGTTTAGTCTATTTGGACATATGGCAAGTTCTTCAAGCTTCTAATCAAACCAGGATGGATCACTATGTAAAAAGCTTGATTTGAACCCATTAATCAGTGTAGAGTCTTTCATGAAGTTAAATAAAACTCATAGGAGTTATGTTGAAGAAGTTATTCCACTTTCTAATCAGGATATCCATGTTTAGTCTATTTGGACATATGGCAAGTTCTTCAAGCTTTAATCAAACCAGGATGAATCACTATGCAAGAAGCTTGATTTGTACCCATTAATCAGTGGAAAGTCTTTCATGAAGTTGAATAAATCTCATAGAGTTATGTTGAAGAAGTTAGTCCACTTTCTAATAATGATATCCATGTTTAGCCTGTTTGGACATATGGCAAGTTCTTCAATCTTCTAATCAAAATGGAATGAATCACTATGTAAGAAGCTTTATTTGGAACCATTAATCAGTGGAGAGTCTCCATGAAGTTGAATAAATACCAAAAGGGTTATGTTGAAGAAGTTATTCCACTTTCTAATCATCATGTCCATGTTTAGCATGTTTGGACATATGGCAAATTCTTCAAGCTTCTAATCAAACCAGGATGAATCACTATGTAAGAAGCTTGATTTGGACACATTGATCGGTGTAGAGTCTTTCATGAAGTTAAATAAATCTCATAGGAGTTATGTTGAAGAAGTTATTCCACTTTCTAATCAGGATATCCATGTTTAGTCTATTTGGACATATGGCAAGTTCTTCAAGCTTCTAATCAAACCAGGATGAATCACTATGCAAGAAGCTTGATTTGGACCCATTAATCAGTGGAAAGTCTTTCATGAAGTTGAATAAATCTCATAGAGTTATGTTGAAGAAGTTAGTCCACTTTCTAATCATGATATCCATGTTTAGCCTGTTTAGACATATGGCAAGTTCTTCAATCTTCTAATCAAACCGGAATGAATCACTATGTAAGAAGCTTTATTTGGAACCATTAATCAGTGGAGAGTCTCCATGAAGTTGAATAAATACCAAAAGGGTTATGTTAAAGAAGTTATTCCACTTTCTAATCATGATGTCCATGTTTAGCATGTTTGGACATATGGCAAATTCTTCAAGCTTCTAATCAAACGAGGATGAATCACTATGTAAGAAGCTTGATTTGGACACATTAATCAGTGCAGAGTCTTTCATGAAGTTAAATAAATCTCATAGGAGTTATGTTGAAGAAGTTATTACACTTTCTAATCAGGATATCCATGTTTAGCTTTTTTGGACATATGGCAAGTTCTTCAATCTTCTAATCAAACCAGAATGAATCACTATGTAAGAAGCTTTATTTTGAACCATTAATCAGTGGAGAGTTTTCATGAAGTTGAATAAATCCCATAAGGGTTATGTTGAAGAAGTTATTCCACTTTCTAATCTTGATGTCCATGTTTAGCATGTTTGGACATATGGCAAATTCTTCAAGCTTCTAATCAAACTAGGATGAATCACTATGTAAGAAGCTTTATTTGAAACCATTAATCAGTGAAGAGTCTCCGTGAAGTTGTATAAATCCCATAGGAGTTATGTTGAAGAAGTTATTCCACTTTCTAATTAGGATATCCATGTTTAGTCTATTTGCACATATGGCAAGTTCTTCAAGCTTCTAATCAAACCAGGATGAATCACTATGTAAGAAACTTGTTTTGGACCCATTAATAAATGGAGAGTCTTTCATGAAGTTGAATAAATCTCATAGGAGTTATATTGAAGAAGTTATTCCACTTTCTAATCATGATATCCATGTTTAGCATGTTTGGATATATGGCAAGTTCTTCAAGCTTCTATTCAAACCAGGATGAATCACTATGTAAGAAACTTGATTTAGAACCATTAATCAGTGGAGAGTCTTTCGTGGAGTTAAATAAATCTCATAGGAGTTCTGTTGAAGAAGTTATTCCACTTTCTAATTAGGATATCCAAGTTTAGCCTGTTTGGACATATGGCAAGCTCTTCAAGCTTCTAATGAAACCAAGATGAATGACTATGTAAGAAGCTTGATTTGGACCCATTAATCAGTGGAGCGTCATTCATAAAGTTGAATAAATCCCATAGGAGGTATGTTGAAGAAGTTAGTCCACTTTCTAATCATGATATCCATGTTTAGCCTGTTTGGACATATGACAAGTTCTTCAATCTTCTAATCAAAACATGATGAATCACTCTGTAAGAAGCTTTATTTGGAACCATTAATCAGTGGAGAGTCTCCATGAAGTTGAATAAATCTCATAGGGGTTATGTTGAAGAAGTTATTCCACTTTCTAATCAGGATATCCATGTTTAGCATGTTTGGACATATGGCGAGTTCTTCAAGCTTCTAATCAAACCAGGATGAATCACTTTCTAAGAAGCTTTATTTGGAACCATTAATCAGTGGAGAGTCTCCATGAAGTTGAAGTAATCTCATATGAGTTATGTTGAAGAAGTTAGTCAACTTTCTAATCAGAATATCCATGTTTAGTCTATTTAGACATATGGCAAGATCTTCAAGCTTCTAATCAAACCAGGATGAATCACTATGTAAGAAGCTTGATTTGGAACCATTAATCAGTTGAAAGTCTTTCATGAAGTTGAATAAATCTCATAGGAGTTATGTTGAAGAAGTTATTCCACTTTCTAATCAGGAGATCCATGTTTAGCCTATTTGAACATATGGCAAGTTCTTCAAGCTTCTAATCAAACCAAGATGAATCACTATGTAACAAGCTTCATTTGGACCCATTAATCAGTGTTGAGTCTTTCATGAAGTTCAATAAATCTCATAGGGGTTATGTTGAAGAAGTTATTCCACTTTCTAATCATGATATCCATGTTTAGCATGTTTGGACATGTGGCAAGTTCTTTAAGCTTCTAATAAAACCAGGATCAATCACTATGTAAGAAGCTCGATTTGGAACCATTAATCACTGGCGACTCTTTCATGAAGTTGAATAAATCTCATAGGAGTTATGTTGAAGAAGTTATTCAACTTTGTAATCAGGATATCCATGTTTAGCATGTTTGGATATATGGCAAGTTCTTCAAGCTTCTAATCAAACCAGGGTGAATCACTATGTAAGAAGCTTGATTTGGAGCCATTAATCACTGGCGAGTCTTTCATGAAGTTGAATAAATCTTATAGGGGTTATGTTGAAGAAGTTATTACACTGCCTAATCATGATATCTAAGTTTAGTCTGTTTGGACAAATGACAAGTTCTTTAAGCTTCAAATCAAACCAGGATTAATCACTATGTAAGAAGCTTGATTTAGAACCACTAATTAGGGAAGAGTTTTTCATGAAGTTGAATAAATCTTATAGGAGTTATGTTGAAGAAGTTACTCCACTTTCTAATCAGGATATCCATGTATATCATGTTTGGACATATGGCAAGCTCTTCAAGCTTCTAATCAAACCATGATGAATTACTATGTAAGAAGCTTGATTTATTTCAAAGAAGTTATTCCATTTTGTAATCAGGATATCCATTTTTAGCCTGTTTGGACATATGGCTAATTCTTCAAGCTTCTAAACAAACCAGGATGAATAAATATGAAAGAAGCTTGGTTTTGAACCATTAATCATTGGAGAGTCTTTCATGAAGTTGAATAAATCTCATAGGAGTTATGTTGAAGAAGTTATTCCACTTTCTAATCATGATATCCAATGTTTAGCATGTTTGGACATATGGCAAGTTCTTTAAGCTTCTAATCAAACCAGGATGAATCACTTTGTAAGAAGCTTGATTTGGAACTATTAATCAGTGGAGAGTCTTTCATGAAGTTGAATAAATCTCATAGGAGTTATGTTGAAGAAGTTATTCCACTTTCTAATCATGATATCCTTGTTTAGCATGTTTGGACATATGGCAAGATCTTCAAGCTTCTAATCAAACCAGGATGAATCACTATGTAAGAAGCTTGATTTGGAGCCATTAATCTGTGGCGAGTCTTTCATAAACTTGAATAAATCTCATAAGAGTATAACGTTGAAGAAGTTATTCCAACTTCTAATCATGATATCCATGTTTAGCATGTTTGGACATATGGCAAGTTCTTCAAGCTTCTAATCAAAACATGATGAATCACTTTGTAAGAAGTTTTATTTGGAACCATTAATCAGTGGAGAGTCTCCATGAAGTTGAATAAATCTCATAGGGGTTATGTTGAAGAAGTTATTCCACTTTCTAATCAGGATATCCATGTTTAGCATGTTTTGACATATGGCAAGTTCTTCAAGCTTCTAATCAAACCAGGATGAATCACTTTCTAAGAATCTTCGTTTAGAACCATTAATCAGTGGAGAGTCTCCATGAAGTTGAAGTAATCTCATATGAGTTATGTTGAAGAAGTTAGTCAACTTTCTAATCAGAATATCCATGTTTAGTCTATTTGGACATATGGCAAGTTCTTCAAGCTTCTAATCAAACCAAGATGAATAATTATGTAAGAAGCTTGATTTAGACCCATTAATCAGTGGAAAGTCTTTCATGAAGTTAAATAAATCTCATAGGAGTTATGTTGAAGAAGTTATTCCACTTTCTAATCAGGATATCCATGTTTAGTCTAGTTGGACATATGGCAAGTTCTTCAAGCTTCTAATCAAACCATGATGAATCACTATGTAAGAAGCTTGATTTGAAACCATTAATCAGTGAAGAGTCTTTCATGAAGTTGAATAAATCTCATAGGAGTTATGTTGAAGAAGTTATTCCACTTCCTAATCATGATATCCATGTTTAGCCTTTTTGGACATATGGCAAATTCTTCAAGCTTCTAATCAAACAAGGATGAATCACTATGTAAGAAGCTTGATTTGGACCCATTAATCAGTGGAGAGTCTTTCATGAAGTTAAATAAATCTCATAGGAGTTATGTTGAAGAAGTTATTCCACTTTCTAATCAGGATATCCATGTTTAGTCTATTTGGACCTATGGCAAGTTCTTCAAGCTTCTAATCAAACCATGATGAAACACTATGTAAGAAGCTTGATTTGGACCCATTAATCAGTGGAAAGTCTTTCATGAAGTTGAATAAATCTTATAGGAGTTATGTTGAAGAAGTTAGTCCACTTTCTAATCATGATAGCCATGTCTAGCCTGTTTGGACATATGGCAAGTTCTTCAATCGTCTAATCAAACCAGGATGAATAACTATTTAAGAAGCTTTATTTGGAACCATTAATCAGTGGAGAGTCTCCATGAAGTTGAATAAATCCCATAATGGTTATGTTGAAGAAGTTATTCCACTTTCTAATCATGATATCCATGTTTAG
>MU105660.1:0-20478 GCA_012274485.2 Sinapis alba | reverse complement strand
TCAAACCAGGATGAATCACTATGTAAGAACCTTGATTTAGAATCATTAATCAGTGGAGAGTCTTTAATGAAGATAAATAAATCTCATAGGAGATGTTGAAGAAGTTATTCCACTTTCTAATCAGTATATCCATGTTTAACCTGTTTGGACATATGGCAAGCTCTTCAAGATTCTAATCAAACCAGGATGAATCACTATTTAAAAAGCTTTATTTGGAACTATTAATCAGTGAAGACTCTCCATGAAGTTGAATAAATCCCATATGAGTTATGTTGAAGAAGTTATTCCACTTTCTAATCAGGATATCCACGTTTAGTCAATTTGGACATATGGCAAGTTCTTCAAGCTTCTAATCAAACCAGGATGAATCACTATGTAAGAAGCTTGTTCTGGACCCATTAATCAGTGGAGAGTCTTTCATGAAGTTGAATAAATCTCATAGGAGTTATGTTGAAGAAGTTATTCCAATTTCTAATCATGATATCCATATTTAGCATGTTTGGACATATGGCAAGTTCTTCAAGCTTCTATTAAAACAATGATGAATCACTATGTAAGAAACGTGATTTAGAACCATTAATCAGTGGAAAGTCTTTCATGAAGTTAAATAAATCTTATAGGAGTTACGTTGAAGAAGTTATTCCACTTTCTAATCAGGATAACCATGTTTAACCTGTTTGGACATATGGCAAGCTCTTCAATCTTCTAATCAAACCAGGATGAATCACTATGTAAGAAGCTTTATTTAGAACCAATAATCAGTGGAGAGTCTCCATGAAGTTGAATAAATCTCATAGGCGTTATGTTGAAGAAGTTATTCCACTTTCTAATCAGGATATCATGTTTAACCTGTTTGGACAAATGGCAAGTTATTCAAGCTTCTAATCAAACCAGGACGAATCACTATGTAAGAAGCTTTATTTGGAACAATTAATCAGTGGAGAGTCTCCTTGAAGTTTAATAAATCCCATATGAGTTATGTTGAAGAAGGTATTCCACTTTCTATTTGGACATATGACAGGTTCTTCAAGCTTCTAATCAATCCAGGATGAATAACTATGTAAGAAGTTTGATTTGGACCCATTAATCAGTGGAGAGTCTTTCATGAAGTTGAATAAATCTCATAGGGGTTATGTTGAAGAAGTTATTCTACTTTCTAATCAGGATATCCATGTTTAGCATGTTTGGACATATGGAAAGTATTTCAAGTTTCTAATGAAACCATGATGAATCACTATGTAAGAAGCTTTATTTGGAACCATTAATCAGTGGAGAGTCTCCATGAAGTTGAACTAATCTCATATAAGTTATGTTGAAGAAGTTAGTCCACTTTCTAATCATGATATCCATATTTAGCCTGTTTGGACATATGTCAATTTCTTCAAGCTTCTAATCAAACATGGATGAATCGCTATGTAAGAATTTTTATTTGGATCCATTAAATAGTGGAGAGTCTCCATGAGGTTGAATAAATCCCATAAGACTTATGTTGAAAGAAGTTATTCCACTTTCTAATCAGGATATCCTTGTTTAGCATGTTTGGACATATGGCAAGATCTTCAAGCTTCTAATCAAACCATAATGAATCACTATGTAAGAAGCTTGATTTGGACCCATTAATCAATGGAGAGTCTTTCATGAAGTTGAATAAATTCCATAGAAGTTATGTTGAAGAAGTTATTCCACTTTCTAATCAGGATATCCATGTTTAACATGTTTGGACATATGGCAAGCTCTTCAAGCTTCTAATCAATCCACGATGAATCACTATGTAACAAGCTTGATTTGGACCCATTAATCAGTGGAGAATCTTTCATGAAGTCGAATAAATCTCATAGGAGTTATGTTAAAGAAGTTAGTCCACTTTCTAATCATGATATCCATGTTTAGCATGTTTGGACATATGGCAAGTTCTTCAAGCTTCTATTCAAACAATGATGAATCACTATATAAGAAACTTGATTTAGAACCATTAATCAGTGGAGAGTCTTTCATGAAGTTAAATAAAGCTTATAGGAGTTACGTTGAAGAAGTTATTCCACTTTCTAATCATGATATCCATGTTTAGCGTGTTTGGACATATAACAAGTTCTTCAAGCTTCTAATCGAACCAGGATGAACCACTATGTAAGAAGCTTGATTTGGAACCATTAATTAGTGGGGAGTCTTTCATGAAGTTAAATAAATCTCATAGGAGATGTTGAAGAAGTTATTCCTCTTTCTAATCAGGATATCCATGTTTAACCTGTTTTGTAATATGGCAAGCTCTTCTAGCTTCTAATCGAACCAGGATGAATCACTATGTAAAAAGCTTTATTTGGAACCATTAATAAGTGAAGAGTCTCCATAAAGTTGAATAAATCCCATAGGAGTTATGTTGAAGAAGTTATTCCACTTTCTAATCAGGATATACATGTTTAGTGTATTTGGACATATGGTAAGTTCTTCAAGCTTCTAATCCAACCAGGATGAATCACTATGTAAGAAGCTTGGTTTGGAACCATTATTCAGTGGAGAGTTTTTCATGAAGTTAAATAAATCTCATAGGATTTATGTTGAAGAAGTTATCCCACTTTCTAATCCTGATATCCATGTTTAGCCTGTTTGGACATATGTCAATTTCTTCAAGCTTCTAATCAAACATGGATGAATCGCTATGTAAGAATCTTTATTTGGAACCATTAATCAGTTAAAAGTCTACATGAGGTTGAATAAACCCCATAGGAGTTATGTTGAAGAAGTTATTCCACTTTCTAATCAGGATATCCTTGTTTAGCATGTTTGGACATATGGCAAGATCTTCAAGCTTCTAATCAAACCAGGATGAATCACTATGTAATAAGCTTGATTTGGAGCCCTTAATCTGTGGCGAGTCTTTCATGAAGTTGTATAAATCTCATAGGAGTTATGTTGAAGAAGTTATTCAACTTTCTAATCAGATATCCATGTTTAGCCTATTTGGACATATGGCAAGTTCTTCAAGCTAATAATCAAACCAAGATGAATCACTATGTAAGAAGCTTGATTTGGAACCTTAATCGGTGGAGAGTCTTTCATGAAGTTAAATAAATCTCATAAGAGTTATGTTGAAGAAGTTATTCAGCTTTCTAATCAGGATATCCATGTTTAGCATGTTTGGACATATGGCTAGTTCTTCAATCTTCTATCCAAACCAGGATGAATGACTATGTAAGAAACTTGATTTAGAACCATTAATCAGTGGAGAGTCTTTCATGATATTAAATAAATCTCATAGGAGATGTTGAAGAAGTTATTCCACTTTCTAATAAGGATATCCATGTTTAACATGTTTGGACATATGGCAAGCTCTTCAAGCTTCTAATCAAACCAGGATGAATTACTATGTAAAAAGCTTTATTTGGAACCACTAATCAGTGAAGAGTCTCCATCAAGTTAATTAAATCCCATAAAGGTTATTTTGAAGAAGTTATTCCACTTTCTAATCAGGATATCCTTGTTTAGCATGTTTGGACATATGGCAAGATCTTCAATCTTCTAATCAAACCAGGATGAATCACTTTCTAAGAAGCTTAATTTTGAACCATTAATCAGTGGAGAGTCTTTCATGAAGTTGAATAAATCCCATAAGATTTATGATGAAGAAGTTATTCCACTTTCTAATAAGGATATCCATGTTTAGCCTGTTTGGATATATGGCAAGTTATTCAAACTTCTCATCGAACAAGGATGAACCACTTTGTAAGAAACTTGATTTGGAACCATTAATCAGTTAAAGTCTTTCATGAAGTTTAATAAATCTCATAGTATTTATGTTGAAGAAGTTATTCAACTTTCTAATCATGATATCCATGTTTAGCCTGTTTGGACATATGGCAAGTTCTTCAAGCTTCTAATCAACCCAGGATGAATCACTATGTAAGAAGCTTGATTTGGAACCATTAATCAGTGGAGAGTCTTTCATAAATTTGAATAAATCTCATAGGAGTTATGTTGAAGAAGTTACTCGACTCTCTAATAAGAAAATGCATGTTTAGCCTGTTTGGACATATGACAAGTTCTTCAAGCTTCTAATCGAACCAGGATAAATCACTATGTAAGAAGTTTGATTTGGAACCATTAATAAGTGTAGGGTCTTTCATAAAGTTGAATAAATCCCATAGGAGTTATATTGAAGAAGTTATTCCACTTTCTAATCAGGATATCCATATTTAGCTTTTTTGGACATATGGCAAGTTCTTTAAGCTTCTAATCAAACCAGGATGAATCACTTTCTAAGAAGCTTTATTTGGAACCATTAATCAGTGGAGAGTCTTTTATGAAGTTGAATAAATCTCATAGGAGTTATGTTGAAGAAGTTATTCCACTTTCTAATCAAGATATTCATGTTTAGCCTATTTGGAAATATGGTAAGTTCTTCAAGTTTCTAATCGAACCAGGATGAATCACTATGTAAGAAACTTGATTTGGAACCATTATTCAGTGGAGAGTCTTTCATGAAGTTGAATAAATCTCATAGGAGTTATGTTGAAGAAGTTATTCCACTTTCTAATCATGATATCCATGTTTACCCAGTTTGGACATATGGTAAGTTCTTCAAGCTTCTAATCGAACCAGGATGAATCAATAGGTAAAAAGTTTGATTTGGAACCATTATTCAGTGGAGAGTCTTTCATGAACTTGAATAAATCCCATAGGAGTTATGTTGAAGAAGTTATTTCACTTTCTAATTAGAATATCCATATTTAACATGTTTGGACATATGGCAAATTCTTCAAGCTTCTAATTGAACCAGAATGAGTCACTATGTAAGAAGCTTGATTTGGAACTATTAATCAGTGGAGATTCTCTCATGAAGTTGAATAAATCCCATAGGAGTTATGTTGAAGAAGTTATTCAACTTTCTAATCAGGATATCAATATTTAGCATGTTTGGACATATGGCAAGTTCTTCAAGCTTCTAATCAAACCACGATGAATCACTATGTAAGAAGCTTGATTTGGAGCCATTAATCAGTGGAGACTCTTTCATGAAGTCGAATAAATCTCATAGGAGTTATGTTGAAGAAGTTAGTCCACTTTCTAATCATGATATCCATGTTTAGAATGTTTGGACATATTGCAAGTTCTTCAAGCTTCTATTCAAACAATGATGAATCACTATATAAGAAACTTGATTTAGAACCATTAATCAGTGGAGAGTCTTTCATGAAGTTAAATAAATCTTATAGGAGTTACGTTGAAGAAGTTATTCCACTTTCTAATCAGGATATCTATGTTTAGAATGTTTAGACATATGGCTAGTTCTTCAATCTTCTATTCAAACCAGTATGAATCACTATGTAAGAAACTTGATTTAAAACCATTAATCAGTGGAGAGTCTTTCATGAAGTTAAATAAATCTCATAGGAGATGTTGAAGAACTTATTCCACTTTCTAATCAGGATATCCATGTTTAACCTGTTTGGTAATATGGCAAGCTCTTCAAGCTTCTAATCGAACCAGGATGAATCACTATGTAAAAAGCTTTATTTGGAACCATTAATAAGTGAAGAGTCTCCATAAAGTTGAATAAATCCCATAGGAGTTATGTTGAAGAAGTTATTCCACTTTCTAATCAGGATATACATGTTTAGTTTATTTGGACATATGGTAAGTTCTTCAAGCTTCTAATCCAACCAAGATGAATCACTATGTAAGAAGCTTGGTTTGGAACCATTAATCAGTGGAGAGTTTTTCATGAAGTTAAATAAATCTCATAGGAGTTATGTTGAAGAGGTTATTCCACTTTCTAATCAGGATATCCTTGTTTAGCATTTTTGGACATATGACAAGTTATTCAAGCTTATAATCAAACCAGGATGAATCACTATGTAATAGGCTTGATTTGGAGCCCTTAATCTGTGGTGAGTCTTTTATGAAGTTGAATAAATCTCATAGGATTTATGTTGAAGAAGTTATCCCACTTTCTAATCCTGATATCCATGTTTAGCCTGTTTGGACATATGTCAATTTCTTCAAGCTTCTAGTCGAACAAGGATGAATCACTTTGTAAGAATCTTGATTTGGAACCATTAATCAGTGGAGAGTCTTTCATGAAGTTGAATAAATCCCATAGGAGTTATGTTGAAGAAGTTATTCCACTTTCTAATAAGGATATCCATGTTTTGCCTCTTTGGACATATGGCAAGTTCTTCAAGCTTCTGATCGAACAAGGATGAATCACTTTGTAAGAAACTTGATTTGGAACCAATAATCAGTGGAGAGTCTTTCATAAAGTTGAATAAATCCAATAGGAGCTATGTTGAAGAAGTTATTCCACTTTCTAATAATGATATCCATGTTAAGCCTGTTTGGACATATGGCAAGTTCTTCAAGCTTTTGATTGAACCAGGATGAATCACTATGTAAGAAGCTTGATTTGTAATCATTAATAAGTGGATATCTTTCATGAAGTTGAATAAATCCCATTGGAGTTATGTTGAAGAAGTTATTCCACTTTCTAATAAGGATATCCATGTTTAGCCTGTTTGGACATATGGAAAGTTCTTCAAGCTTCTAATCAAGCCAGGATGAATCACTATGTAAGAAGCTTGATTTGGAACCACTAATCAGTGGAGAGTCTTTCATGAAGTTGAATAAATCTCATAGGATTTATGTTGAAGAAGTTATTCAACTTTCTAATCATGATATCCATGTTTAGCCTGTTGGACATATGACAAGTTCTTCAAGCTTCTAATCGAACCAGGATGAATCACTATGTAAGAAGCTTGATTTGGAACCATTAATCAGTGGAGAGTCTTTCATAAATTTGAATAAATCTCATAGGAGTTATGTTGAAGAAGTTACTCGACTCTCTAATAAGAAAATGCATGCTTAGCCTGTTTGGACATATGGCAAGTTCTTCAAGCTTCTAATCTAACCAGGATAAATCACTATGTAAGAAGTTTGATTTGGAACCATTAATCAGTGTAGGGTCTTTCATAAAGTTGAATAAATCCCATAGGAGTTATGTTGAAGAAGTTATTCCACTTTCTAATCAGGATATCCATATTTAGCTTGTTTGGACATATGGCAAGTTCTTCAAACTTCTAATAAAACCAGGATGAATCACTTTCTAAGAAGCTTTATTTGGAACAATTAATCAGTGGAGAGTCTTTCATGAAGTTGAATAAATCTCATAGGAGTTATGTTGAAGAAGTATTCCACTTTCTAATCAAGATATTCATGTTTAGCCTATTTGGAAATATGGTAAGTTCTTCAAGTTTCTAATCGAACCAGGATGAATCACTATGTAAGAAGCTTGATTTGGAACCATTAATTAGAGAAGAGTCTTTCATGAAGTTAAATAAATCTCATAGTAGTTATGTTAAAGAAGTTATTCCACTTTCTAATCATGATATCCATGTTTACCCAGTTTGGACATATGGCATGTTCTTCAAGCTTCTAATCAAACCAGGATGAATCAATAGGTTAAAAGTTTGATTTGGAACCATTAATCAGTGGAGAGTCTTTCATGAAGTTGAATAAATCCAATAGGAGCTATGTTGAAGAAGTTATTCCACTTTGTAATAATGATATCCATGTTTAGCCTGTTTGGACATATGGCAAGTTCTTCAAGCTTTTGATTGAACCAGGATGAATCACTATGTAAGAAGCTTGATTTAGAATCATTAATAAGTGGATATCTTTCATGAAGTTGAATAAATCCCATTGGAGTTATGTTGAAGAAGTTATTCCACTTTCTAATAAGGATATCCATGTTTAGCCTGTTTGGACATATGGCAAGTTCTTCAAGCTTCTAATCAAACCAGGATGAATCACCATGTAAGAAGCTTGATTTGGAACCATTAATCAGGGGAGAGTCTTTCATGAAGTTGAATAAATCACATAGGAGTTATGTTGAAGAAGTTATTCCACTTTATAATCAGGATATCCATGTTTAGCCTGTTTGGACATTTGGCAAGTTCTTCAAGCTTGTAATCAAACCAGGATGAGTCAATATGTAAGAAGCTTGATTTGGAACCACTAATCAGTGGAGAGTCTTTCATGAAGTTGAATAAATATCATAGGAGTTATGTTGAAGAAGTTATTCCACTTTCTCATAAAGATATCCATGTTTAGCATGTTTGGACATATGGCAAGTTCTTCAAGCTTCTAATCGAACAAGGATGAATCACTTTGTAAGAAGTTTGATTTGGAACCATTAATCAGTGTAGAGTCTTTCATGAAGTTTAATAAATCCCATAGGCGTTATGTTGAAGAAGTTATTCCACTTTCTAATAAGGATATCCATGTTTAGACTATTTGGACATATGGCAAGGTCTTGAAGCTTTTGATTGAACCAGGATGAATCACAATGTAAGAAGCTTGATTTGGAATCATTAATGAGTGGATATCTTTCATGAAGTTGAATAAATCCCATTGGAGTTATGTTGAAGAAGTTATTCCACTTTTTAATAAGAATATCCATGTTTAGCCTGTTTGGACATATGACAAGTTCTTCAAGCTTCTAATCAAGCCAGGATGAATCACTATGTAAGAAGTTTAATTTGGAACCATTATTCAGTGGAGAGTCTTTGATGAAGTTGAATAAATCTCATAGGAGTTAATTTGAAGAAGTTATTCAACTTTCTAATCAGGAAATCCATGTTTAGCATGTTTGGACATATGGCTAGTTCTTCAATCTTCTATTCAAACCATGATGAATCACTATGTAAGAAACTTGATTTAGAACCATTAATCAGTGGAGAGTCTTTCATGAAGTTAAATAAATCTCATAGGAGATGTTGAAGACGTTATTCCACTTTCTAATTAGGATATCCATGTTTAACTTGTTTGGACATATGACAAGCTCTTCAAGCTTCTAATCAAACCTGGATGAATCACTATGTAAAAAGCTTTCTTTGGAACCAATAATCAGTGAAGAGTCTCCATGAAGTTGAATAAATCCCATAGGAGTTATGCTGAAGAAGTTATTCCACTTTATAATCATGATATCCATGTTTAGCCTGTTTGGACATATGACAAGTTCTTCAATCTTCTAATCAAACCAGGATGAATCACAATGTAAGAAGCTTTATTTGGAACCATTAAACAGTGGAGAGTCTCCATGAAGTTAATTAAATCCCATTAGGGTTATGTTGAAGAAGTTATTCCACTTTCTAATCATGATATCCATGTTTAACCTGTTTGGACATATGGGAAGCTTGATCTTCAAGCTTCTAATCAAACATGGATGAATCACTATGTAAGAATCTTTATTTGGAACCATTAATCAGTGGAGAGTCTCCATGCGGTTGAATAAATCCCATAGGAGTTATGTTGAAGAAGCTATTCCACTTTCTAATCAGGATATCCTTGTTTAGCATGTTTGGACATATTGCAAGATCTTCAATCTTCTAATCAAACCAGGATGAATCACTATGTAAGAAGCTTAATTTTGAACCATTAATCAGTGGAGAGTCTTTCATGAAGTTGAATAAATCCCATAAGATTTATGTTGAAGAAGTTATTCCACTTTCTAATAAGGATATCCATGTTTAGCCTGTTTGGATATATGGCAAGTTATTCAAACTTCTAATCGAACAAGGATGAATCACTTTGTAAGAAGCTTGAGTTGGAACCATTAATCAATTAAGAGTCTTTCATGAAGTTGAATAAATCTCATAGGATTTATGTTGAAGAAGTTATTCAACTTTCTAATCATGATATCCATGTTTAGCCTGTTTAGACATATGGCAAGTTCTTCAAGTGTGTAATCAAACCAGGATGAATCAATATGTAAGAAGCTTGATTTAGAACCACTAATCAGTGGAGAGTCTTTCATGAAGTTGAATAAATATCATAGGAGGTATGTTGAAGAAGTTATTCCACTTTCTAATAAGGATATTCATGTTTAGCCTGTTTGGACATGTGGCAAGTTCTTCAAGCTTCTAATTAAATCAGGATGAATCAGTAGGTAAAAAGTTTGATTTGGAACCATTTTTCAGTGGAGAGTCTTTCATGAAGTTGAATAAATCCCATAAGAGTTATGTTGAAGAAGCTTTTCCACTTTCTAATAAGGATATCCATGTTTAGTATGTTTGGACATATGGCAAGTTCTTCAAGCTTCTAACAAAACCAGGATAAATCACTACGTAAGAACCTTGATTTGGAACCATTAATCAGTGTAGAGTCTTTCATAAAGTTTAATAACTCTCATAGGAGTTATTCTAAAGAAGTTATTCCACTTTCTAATCAGGATATCCATGTTTAGCATGTTTGGACATATGGCAAGTTCTTCAAGCTTCTAATCAAACCAGGATGAATCACTATGTAAAAAGCTTGATTTGGAACCACTAATCAGTGGAGAGTCTTTCATGAAATTGAATAAATCCCATAGGAGTTATGTTGAAGAAGTTATTCCACTTTCTAATCAGGATATCCATGTTAAGCTTTTTTGGACATATGGCAAGTTCTTCAAGGTTTTAATCAAACCAGGATGAATCACTATGTAAGAAGCTTAATTTGGAACCATTAAACAGTGGAGAGTCTTTCATGAAATTTAATAAATCCCATAGGAGTTATGTTGAACAAGTTATTCCACTTTGTAATAAGAATATGCATGTTTAGCCTGTTTGGACATATGGCAAGTTCTTCAAGCTTCTAATCGACCAAGGATGAATCACTATGTAATAAGTTTGGTTTGGAACCATTAATCAGTGGAGAGTCTTTGATAAGGTTGAGTAAATCCCATAGGAGTTATGTTGAAGAAGTTATTCCACTTTCTAATCAGGATATCCATGTTTAGCCTGTTTGGACATATCGCAAGTTCTTCAAGCTTCTAATCATACCAAGATGAATCACTATGTAAGAAGCTTGATTTGGAACCATTAATCAGTGGAGAGTCTTTCATGAAGTTGAATAAATCCCATAGGAGTTATGTTGAAGAAGTTATTAAACTTTCTAATCAGGATATCCATATTTAGCCTGTTTGGACATATGGCAAGTTCTTCAAACTTTTGATTGAACGAGGATCAATCACTATGTAAGAAGCTTGATTTGGAGAGTCTTTCATGAAGTTGAATAAATCTCATAGGAGTTATGTTGAAGAAGTTATTCCACTTTCTAATCAAGATATCCATGTTTAGCCTGTTTGGACATATGGTAAGTTCTTCAAGTTTCTAATCGAACCATGGTGAATCACTATGTAAGAATCTTGATTTGGAACCATTAATCAGATGATAGTTTTTCATGCAGTTGAATAAATCTCAAAGGAGTTATGTTGAAGAAGTTATTCCACTTTCTAATCAGGATATCCATGTTTAGCCAGTTTGGACATATGACACTTTCTTCAAACTTCTAATCAAACAAGGGTGAATCAATAGGTAAAAAGTTTGATTTGGAACCATTATTCAGTGGAGAGTCTTTCATGAGGTTGAATAAATCCCATAGGAGTTATGTTGAAGAAGTTATTTCACTTTCTAATCAGGATATCCATATTTAGCATGTTTGGATATATGGCAAATTCTTCAAACTTCTAATTGAACCAGGATGAATCACTATGTAAGAAGCTTGATTTGGAACTATTAATCAGTGGAGATTCTTTCATGAAGTTGAATAAATCCCATAGATGTTATGTTGAAGAAGTTATTCAATTTTCTAATCAGGATATCCATATTTAGCATGTTTGGACATATGGCAAGTTCTTCAAGCTTCTACTCAAACCAGGATGAATCACTATATAAGAAGTTTGATTTGGAACCACTAATCAGTGGAGATTCTTTCATGAAGTTGAATAAATCCCATAGGAGTTATGTTGAAGAAGTTATTCCACTTTCTAATCAGGATATCCATATATAGCCTGTTTGGACATATGGCAAGTTCTTCAAACTTCTAATCGAACCAGCATGAGTCACTATGTAAGAAGCTTGATTTGGAACCATTAATCATTGTAGAGTCTTTAATAAAGTTGAATAAATCCCATAGGAGTTATGTTGAAGAAGTTATTCCACTTTCTAATCAGGATATCCATATTTAGCTTGTTTGGACATATGACAAGTTCTTCAAGCTTCTAATCAGACCAGGATGAATCACTTTCTAAGAAGCTTTATTTGGAACCATTAATAAGTGGAGAGTCTTTAATGAAGTTGAATAAATCTCATAGGAGTTATGTTGAAGAAGTTACTATACTTTCTAATCAAGATATCCATGTTTAGCCTGTTTGGACATATGGTAAGTTCTTCAAGCTTCTAATCAAACCAGGATGAATCAGTAGGTAAAAAGTTTGATTTGGAACCATTATTCAGTGGAGAGTCTTTCATGAATTTGAATAAATCTCATAGGAGTTATGTTGAAGAAGTTATTCCACTTTCTAATAAGGATATACATGTTTTGCCTGTTTGGACATATGGCAAGTTCTTCAAGCTTCTAACCAAACCAGGATAAATCACTATGTAAGAACCTTGATTTGGAACCGTTAATCAGTGTAGGGTCTTTCATAAAATTTAATAAATCTCATAGAGTTATGTTGAAGAAGTTATTCCACTTTCTAGTCAGGATATCCATGTTTACCATGTTTGGACATATGGCAAGTTCTTCAAGCTTCTAATCAAACCAGGATGAATCACTATGTAAGAAGCTTGATTTGGAACCACTAATCAGTGGAGAGTCTTTCATGAAATTGAATAAATCCCATAGGAGTTATTTTGAAGAAGTTATTCCACTTTCTAATCAGGATATCCATCTTAAGCCTTTTTGGACATATGACAAGTTCTTCAAGCTTCTAATCGAACCAGGATGAATCACTATGTAAGAATCTTGATTTGGAACCATTAATCAGTGGAGAGTCTTTCATAAAGTTGAATAAATCCCATAGGAGTTATGTTGAAGAAGTTATTCCACTTTCTAATAAGAATATGCATGATTAGCCTGTTTGGACATATGGCAAGTTCTTCAAGCTTCTAATCGAACCAGGATGAATAACTATGTAAGAAGCTTGTTTTGGAACCATTAATCAGTGTAGAGTCTTTCAGAAAGTTGAATAAATCCCATAGGAGTTATGTTAAGGAAGTTATCCCACTTTCTAATACGAATATGCATGTTTAGCCTGTTTGGACATATAGCAAGTTCTTCAAGTTTCTAACCAAACCAGGATAAATCACTATGTAAGAACCTTGATTTGGAAGAATTAATCAGTGTAGAGTCTTTCATGAAGTTTAATAAATCTCATAGACTTATGTTGAAGAAGTTATTCCACTTTCTAATCCGGATATCCATGTTTAGCCTGTTTGGACATATGGCAAGTTCTTCAAGCTTCTAATGAAACCAGGATGAATCACTATGTAAGAAGCTTGATTTGGAACCAGTAATCAGTGGAGAGTCTTTCATAAAGTTGAATAAATCCCATAGGAGTTATGTTGAAGAAGTTATGCCACTTTCTAATAAGAATATGCATGTTTAGCATGTTTGGACATATGGCAAGTTCTTCAATCTTCTAATCGAACCATGATGAATAACTATGTAAGAAGCTTGTTTTGGAACCATTAATCAGTATAAAGTCTTTCATAAAGTTGAATAAATCCCATAGGATTTATGTTGAAGAAGTTATCCCACTTTCTAATAAGAATATGAATGTTTAGCCTGTTTGTACATATGGCAAGTTCTTCAAGCTTCTAATTGAACCAGGATGAATCACTATGTAAGAAGCTTGATTTGGAACCATTAATCAGTGTAGAGTCTTTCATAAAGTTGAATAAATCCCATAGGAGTTATGTTGAAGAAGTTATTCCACTTTCTAATTCAGGATATCCATATTTAGCTTGTTTGGACATATGGCAAGTTCTTCAAGCTTCTAATCAAACCAGGATGAATCACTTTCTAAGAAGCTTTATTTGGAACCATTAATCAGTGGAGAGTCTTTCATGAAGTTGAATAAATCTCATAGGAGTTAGGTTGAAGAAGTTATTCCACTTTCTAATCAAGATATCCATGTTTAGCCTGTTTGGACATATGGTAAGTTCTTCAAGTTTCTAATCGAACCAGGACGAATCACTATGTAAGAAGCATGATTTGGAACCATTAATCAGTGGAGAGTTTTTCTTGAAGTTGAATAAATCTCATAGGAGTTATGTTGAAGAAGTTATTCCACTTTCTAATCCGGATATCCATGTTTAGCCTGTTTGGACATATGGCAAGTTCTTCAAGCTTCTAATGAAACCAGGATGAATCAATATGTAAGAAGCTTGATTTGGAACCACTAATCAGTGGAGATTCTTTCATAAAGTTGAATAAATCCCATAGGAGTTATGTTGAAGAAGTCATCCCACTTTCTAATAAGAATATGCATGTTAAGCATGTTTGGACATATGGCAAGTTCTTCAATCTTCTAATGGAACCAGGATGAATAACTATGTAAGAAGCTTGTTTTGGAACCATTAATCAGTATAAAGTCTTTCATAAAGCTGAATAAATCTCATAGTATTTATGTTGAAGAAGTTATCCCACTTTCTAATAAGAATATGCATGTTTAGCCTGTTTGGACATATGGCAAGTTCTTCAAGCTTCTAACTGAACCAGGATGAATCACTATGTAAGAAGCTTGATTTGGAACCATTAATCAGTGTAGAGTCTTTCATAAAGTTGAATAAATCCCATAGGAGTTATGATGAAGAAGTTATTCCACTTTCTAATTCAGGATATCCATATTTAGCTTGTTTGGACATATGGCAAGTTCTTCAAGCTTCTAATCAAACCAGGATGAATCACTTTCTAAGAAGCTTTATTTGGAACCATTAATCAGTGGAGAGTCTTTCATGAAGTTGAATAAATCCCATAGGAGTTAGGTTGAAGAAGTTATTCCACTTTCTAATCAAGATATTCATGTTTAGCCTGTTTGGACATATGGTAAGTTCTTCAAGTTTCTAATCAAACCAGGACGAATCACTATGTAAGAAGCTTGATTTGGAACCATTAATCAGTGGAGAGTTTTTCTTGAAGTTGAATAAATCTCATAGGAGTTATGTTGAAGAAGTTATTCCAGTTTCTAATCATGATATCCATGTTTAGCCAGTTTGGACATATGGCAAGTTCTTCCAGCTTCTAATCAAACCAGGATGAATCAATAGGTAAAAAGTTTGATTTGGAACCATTATTCAGTGGAGAGTCTTTCATAAAGTTCAATAAATCCCATAGAAGTTATGTTGAAGAAGTTATTTCACTTTCTAATCAGGATATCCATATTTAGCATGTTTGGACATATGGCAAATTCTTCAAGCTTCTAACTGAACCAGGATAAATCACTATGTAAGAAGCTTGATTTGGAACTATTAATCAG
Source organism: Sinapis alba (assembly GCA_012274485.2). Classification (NCBI taxonomy): domain Eukaryota; kingdom Viridiplantae; phylum Streptophyta; class Magnoliopsida; order Brassicales; family Brassicaceae; genus Sinapis; species Sinapis alba. Next base: position 5,183 of record MU105660.1, on the reverse strand, counting down.
TGGAGATTCTTTCATGAAGTTGAATAAATCCCATAGGAGTTATGTTGAAGAAGTTATTCAACTTTCTAATTAGGATATCCATATTTAGCATGTTTGGACATATGGCAAGTTCTTCAAGCTTCTAATCAAACCAGGATGAATCACTTTGTAAGAAGCTTGATTTGGAACCATTAATCAGTGGAGAGTATTTCATGAAGTTGAATAAATCCCATAGGAGTTATGTTGAAGAAGTTATTCCACTTTCTAATAAGGATATCCATGTTTAGGTTGTTTGGACATATGGCAAGTTCTTCAAGCTTCTAACCGAACAACGATGAATCACTTTGTAAGAAGCTTGATTTGGAACCATTAATCAGTGGAGAGTCTTTCATGAAGTTGAATAAATCCAATAGGAGTTATGTTGCAGAAGTTATTCCACTTTCTAATAATGATATCCGTGTTTAGCCTGTTTGGACATATGGCAAGTTCTTCAAGCGTTCGATTGAACCAGGATGAATTACTATGTAAGAAGCTTGATTTGGAATCATTAAACAGTGGATATCTTTCATGAAGTTGAATAAATCCCATTGGAGTTATGTTGAAGAAGTTATTCCACTTTCTAATAAGGATATCCATGTTTAGCCTGTTTGGACATATGGCAAGTTCTTAAAGCTTCTAATCAAGCCAGGATGAATCACTATGTAAGAAGCTTTATTTGGAACCATTAATCAGTGGAGAGTCTTTCATGAAGTTTAATAAATCCCATAGGAGTTATGTTGAAGAAGTTATTCCACTTTCTAATAAGAATATGCATGTTTAGCCTGTTTGGACATATGGCAAGTTCTTCAAGCTTCTAATCGAACCAGGATGAATCACTATGTAAGAAGCTTGATTTGGAACCATTAATCAGTGTAGAGTCTTTCATAAAGTTGAATAAATCCCATAGGAGTTATGTTGAAGAAGTTATTCCACTTTCTAATAAGAATATGCATGTTTAGCCTGTTTGGACATATGGCAAGTTCTTCAAGCTTCTAATCGAACCAGGATGAATCACTATGTAAGAAGCTTGATTTGGAACCATTAATCAGTGGAGAGTCTTTCATGAAGTTTAATAAATCCCATAGGAGTTATGTTGAAGTAGTTATTCCACTTTCTAATAAAAATATGCATGTTTAGCCTGTTTGGACATATGGCAAGTTCTTAAAGCTTCTAATCGAACCAAGATGAATCACTATGTAAGAAGCTTGATTTGGAACCACTAATCAGTGGAGAGTCTTTCATGAAGTTGAATAAATCCCATAGGAGTTATGTTGAAGAAGTTATTCCACTTTCTAATAAAGATATCCATGTTTAGCCTGTTTGGACATATGGCAAGTTTTTCAAGCTTCTAATCGAACAAGGATGAATCACTTTTAAGAAGCTTGATTTGGAACCATTAATAAGTGGAGAGTCTTTCATGAAGTTGAATAAATCCCATAGGAGTTATGTTGAAGAAGTTATTCCACTTTCTAACAAGGATATCCATGTTTAGCTTGTTTGGACATATGGCAAGTTCTTCAAGCTTCTAATCGAACAAGGATGAATCACTTTGTAGAAGCTTGATTTGGAACCATTAATCAGTGGAGAGTCTTTCATGAAGTTGAATAAATCCAATAGGAGTTATGTTGAAGAAGTTATTCCACTTTCTAATAATGATATCCATGTTTAGCCTGTTTGGACATATGGCAAGTTCTTCAAGATTTTGATTGAACCAGGATGAATTACTATGTAAGAAGCTTGATTTGGAATCATTAATCAGTGGATATCTTTCATGAAGTTGAATAAATCTCATTGGAGTTATGTTGAAGAAGTTATTCCACTTTCTAATAAGGATATCCATGTTTAGCCTGTTTGGACATATGGCAAGTTCTTCAAGCTTCTAATCAAGCCAGGATGAATCACTATGTAAGACGCTTTATTTGGAACCATTAATAAGTGGAGAGTATTTCATGAAGTTTAATAAATCCCATAGGAGTTATGTTGAAGAAGTTATTCCACTTTCTAATAAGAATATGCATGTTTAGCCTGTTTGGACATATTGCAACTTCTCCAAGCTTCTAATCGAACCAGGATAAATCACTATGTAAGAAGCTTGATTTGGAACCATTAATCAGTGTAGATTCTTTCATAAAGTTGAATAAATCCCATAGGAGTTATGTTGAAGAAGTTATTCCACTTTCTAATAAGAATATGCATGTTTAGCCTGTTTGGACATATGGCAAGTTCTTCAAGCTTCTAATTGAACCAGGATGAATCACTATGTAAGAAGCTTGATTTGGAACCATTAATCAGTGTAGAGTCTTTCATAAAGTTGAATAAATCACATAGGAGTTATGTTGAAGTAGTTATTCCACTTTCTAATAAGAATATGCATGTTTAGCCTGTTTGGATATATGGCAAGTTCTTAAAGCTTCTAATCGAACCAAGATGAATCACTATGTAAGAAGCTTGATTTGGAACCACTAATCAGTGTAGAGTCTTTCTCACAAAGTTGAATAAATCCCATAGGAGTTATGTTGAAGAAGTTATTCCACTTTCTAATAAGAATATGCATGTTTAGCCTGTTTGGACATATGGCAAGTTTTCAAGCTTCTAATTGAACCAGGATAAATCACTAAGTAAGAAGCTTGATTTGGAACTATTAATCAGTGGAGATTCTTTCATGAAGTTGAATAAATTCCATAGGAGTTATGTTGAAGAAGTTATTTCACATTCTAATCAGGATATCCATATTTAGCATGTTTGGACATATGGCAAATTCTTCAATCTTCTAATTGAACCAGGATAAATCACTATGTAAGAAGCTTGATTTGGAACTATAAATCAGTGGAGATTCTTTCATGAAATTGAATAAATCCCATAGGAGTTATGTTGAAGAAGTTATTTCACTTTCTAATCAGGATATCCATATTTAACATGTTTGGACATATGGCAAATTCTTCAAGCTTCTAATTGAACCATGATAAATCACTATGTAAGAAGCTTGATTTTGAACTATTAATCAGTGGAGATTCTTTCATGAAGTTGAATACATCCAATAGGAATTATGTTGAAGAAGTTTTTCCACTTTCTAATAATGATATCCATGTTTAGCCTGTTTGGACATATGGCAAGTTCTCCAAGCTTTTGATTGAACCAGGATGAATTACTATGTAAGAAGTTTGATTTGGAATCATTAATCAGTGGATATCTTTCATGAAGTTGAATAAATCCCATTGGAGTTATGGTGAAGAAGTTATTCCACTTTCTAATAAGGATATCCATGTTTAGCCTATTTGGACATATGGCAAGTTCTTCAAGCTTTTGATTGAACCAGGATGAATCACTATCTAATAAGCTTGATTTTGAACCATTAATCAGTGTAGAGTCTTTCATAAAGTTCAATAAATCCCATAGGAGTTATGTTGAAGAAGTTATTCCACTTTCTAATAAGAATATGCATGTTTAGCCTGTTTGGACTTATGGCAAGTTCTTCAAGCTTTTAATCGAACCAGGATGAATCACACTATGTAAGAAGCTTGATTTGTAACCATTAACCAGTGTAGAGTCTTTCATAAAGTTGAATAAATCCCATAGGAGTTATGTTGAAGAAGTTATCCCACTTTCTAATAAGAATATGCATGTTTAGCCTGTTTGGACATATGACAAGTTCTTCAAGCTTCTAATTGAACCAGGATGAATCACTATGTAAGAAGCTTGAGTTGGAACCATTAATCAGTGTAGAGTCTTTCATAAAGTTGAATAAATCCCATAGGAGTTATGTTGAAGAAGTTATCCCACTTTCTAATAAGAATATGCATGTTTAGCCTGTTTGGACATATGACAAGTTCTTCAAGCTTCTAATTGAACCAGGATGAATCACTATGTAAGAAGATTGATTTGAAACCATTAACCAGTGTAGAGTCTTTCATAAAGTTTAATAAATCCCATAGGAGTTATGTTGAAGAAGTTATTCCACTTTCTAATCAGGATATCCATATTTAGCTTGTTTGGACATATGGCAAGTTCTTCAAGCTTCTAATTGAACCAGGATGAATCACTATGTAAGAAGATTGATTTGAAACCATTAACCAGTGTAGAGTCTTTCATAAAGTTGAATAAATCCCATAGGAGTTATGTTGAAGAAGTTATTCCACTTTCTAATCAGGATATCCATATTTAGCTTGTTTGGACATATGGCAAGTTCTTCAAGCTTCTAATCAAACCAGGATGAATCACTTTCTAAGAAGCTTTATTTGGAACCATTAATCAGTGGAGAGTCTTTCATGAAGTTGAATAAATCTCATAGGAGTTATGTTGAAGAAGTTATTCTACTTTCTAATCATGATATCCATGTATAGCCAGTTTGGACATATGGCAAGTTCTTCAAGCTTCTAATCAAACCAGGATGAATCAATAGGTAAAAATTTTAATTTGGAACCATTATTCAGTGGAGAGTCTTTCATGAAGTTGAATAAATCCCATAGGAGTTATGTTGAAGAAGTTATTTCACTTTCTAATCAGGATATCTATATTTAGCATGTTTGGACATATGACAAATTCTTCAAGCTTCTAATTGAACCAGGATAAATCACTAAGTAAGAAGCTTGATTTGGAACTATTAATCAGTGGAGATTCTTTCATGAAGTTGAATAAATCCCATAGGAGTTATGTTGAAGAAGTTATTCAACTTTCTAATCAGGATATCCATATTTAGCATGTTTGGACATATGGCAAGTTCTTCAAGCTTCTAATCAAACCAGGATGAATCACTATGTAAGAAGTTTGATTTGGAACCACTAATAAGTGGAGAGTCTTTCATGAAGTTGAATAAATCCCATAGGAGTTATGTTGAAGAAGTTATTCCACTTTCTAATAAGAATATGCATGTTTAGCCTGTTTGGACATATGGCAAGTTCTTCAAGCTTCTAATCGAACCAAGATGAATCACTATGTAAGAAGCTTGATTTGGAACCATTAATCAGTGGAGAGTCTTTCATAAAGTTGAATAAATCCCATAGGAGTTATGTTGAAGAAGTTATTCCACTTTCTAATAAGGATATCCATGTTTAGCTTGTTTGGACATATGGCAAGTTCTTCAAGCTTCTAATCGAACAAGGATGAATCACTCTGTAAGAAACTTGATTTGGAACCATTAATCAGTGGAGAGTCTTTCATGAAGTTGA